>SZWC01005591.1:51688-98512 GCA_023375785.1 Penium margaritaceum
AAGGCACAACTGTATTTGGGAGATGTATCAGCGAGTGTAGCTGGACGACCGCGAAATGAACAACGAACCATACGGGACCCAAGGGATTCTGGCTGACAAAGCTGATTCTTGAACCTTTGTAGGTTGTTCTTTTGTGCGCATGCGTGAATCTCTTTTGAGCGACATTGAAGCTGTAGCTGTAGCGATGTTTCCCTACAACAGAGATTATGGCCATGGTGTGGGATAACCTTTAGGTGCAAAGATTTTGGTTCTGAACACTCCTAAGACGAAGTATAAAACCAGGTTATCATGCATCTTACAGAAATAACACAAAAGGTACTTAGGTAGCAAACTAGGTTACTGTGTTCTGAAACATCTGAAATAGTTTTTGTGTTTGGTTTGAATGAAAAAGAGTTTTGTGAAACGTTTTTGAAACACTATTTCCTGTTATAAGTTCCATGAAACTTACGGGTCCAGGTACATAAACGTAGATGTGAACGTAGGTCGCCCAAGAAATTTCTAAAAAACAATGTTGTTTTTCTTGGCTTGATTCCTAGAAGTATCCCACCCATATGTTTAGTTCTTCTACACACATTGTCAAGTGTATGAATTAGGGGTCATTAACCAGAAATGAGAACGGTGGAGCAAGGCAGAGAAAGGTGGAGCAAGCTAGAGAAAGGTAGAGTAAGCCGAGAAAGGTGGAGCAAGCCAGAGAAAGGTGGAGCAAGCCAGAGAAAGGTGGAGCAAGCCAAGAAAAGGTGGAGCAAGCTACAGAAAGATGGAGCAAACCAGAGAACGGTGGAGCAAGCGAGGGGGCGGTGGCGCAAGCCACAAGCCAGAGTAAGATGGAGCAAGCCAAATAAAGGTGCAGCAAACCAGAGAAAGGTGGAGCAAGCCAGGGAAACGTAGAGCAAGCCAGATAAAGATGGAGCAGGCCAGAGAAAGGTGGAGCAGGCCATGGAAAGGTGAAGTAAGCCAGAAAAAGGTAAAGCAAGCCAGAGAACGGAGGAGCAAGCCAAAGAAAGGAGGAGGAAGCTAGAGAACGGTGAAGCAAGCGAGAGAAAGGTGGAGCAAGCCGGAGAAAGGTGGAGCAAGCCAGAGAAAGCTGGAGCAAGCCAAAGAAAGGTGGAGCAAGCCTGAAAAAGGTAGAGCAAGCTAGAGAAAGGTTGAGCAAGCCAGAGAAAGGTGGAGCAAGCCAGGGTGAGGTGGAGCAAGCCAGGGTGAGGTGGAGCAAGCCCAAGAAGGGTGGAGCAAGCCAGAGAATGGTGGCGTAAGCGAGAGAAGTGGAGCAAGCCAGAGACAGTTGGAACAAGCCAGGGAAAGGTGGAGCAAGCCAGAGAAAGGTGGAGCAAGCCAGGGAAAGGTGGAGCAAGCCAAAGAATGGTGGAGCAAGCCAGAGATAGGTGGAGTAAGCAAGGGAAAGGTGAAGCAGGCCAGAGAAAAGTGGAGTAAACCAGAGAACGGTGGAGCAAGCCAGAGAACGGTGGAAGAAGCCACAAAACGGTTAAGCAAGCCAAAGTAAGGTGGAGCAAGCCAGAGAAAGGTGGAGCAAGCCATAGAAAGGCAAAGCAAGCCAGAGAAAGGTGGAGCAACCTACACAAAGGTCAAGCAAGCCAAAGATTGGTGGAACAAGCCAAAGAAAGGTAGAGCAAGCCAAAGAAAGGTGCAGCAAGCGAGAGAAAGGTGAAAAGAAGCATGAGAAAGGTGGAACAAGCCAGTGAACAGTGGAGCAGGCTAGAGAAAGCTGAAGCAAGTCAGAGAATGGTGGATCAAGCAAGAAAAATGTAATGCAAGCCACGGAAAGGTAGAGCAAAGCAGAGAAAGGTGGAGCAAGCCAAGGAATGGTGGAGCAAGCATGAAACGGTGGAGCAAGCCAAAGAACAGTGAAGCAAGACAGAGCAAGGTGGAGTGAGACAGGGAAAGGTGGCGTGAGCCAGAAAAAGGTGGTGCAAGCCAGAGAAAGGTGGAGCAAGCCAGAGAACGATGGAGCAAGCCAGAGATCAGTGGAGCAAGCTAGAGAAGATGGAGCAAGCTAGAGAAAGGTGGAGCAAGCCAGAGAAAGATGGAGCAAGCCAGAGAAAGATGGAGGAAGCGAGACAAAAGTAGAGCAAGTCGGAGACAGGTCGAGAAGGCCAGAGAAGGTTGAAGCAAGCCAGAGAAAGGTGGATTAAGCGAGAGAAAGGTGGATCAAGCCAAAGAAAGGTGGAGCAAGCCAGAGGAAGGTGCAGCAAGCCAGGGAAAGGTGGAGCAAGCCAGAAAAAGGTGGAGCAAGTCAGGGAAAAGTGGAGGAACACAGAGAAAGGTTGAGCAAGCCAGGGAAGAGTGGAGCAAACTAAAAAAAGGTGGAGCAAGCCAGAGAAAGGTGGAGCAAGCCAGTCAAAGGTGGAGCAAGCCTGAGAACGGTAGAGCAAGCCAGAGAAAGATGGAGCAAGCCAAAGAAAGGTGGAGCAAGCCAAAAAAAGGTGGAGCAGGCAAGGGAAAGATGGGACAAGCCCGGGCAAGGTAGATCAAGCAAGAGAACAGTGGAGCAAGCCCAGGAGCGGTGGAACAAGCCATAGAAAGGTGGGGCAAGCCAGGGAAAGGTGGAGCGAGCCACATAAAGGTGGAGTAAGCCAGAGAAAGGTGGAGTAAGCCAGGGAAAGGCGCAGCAATCCAAAGAAAGGTGGAGCAAGCCAGAGAAAGGTGAAGCAAGCCGGAGAAAGGAAGAGCAAGCTAGAGAAAGGTCGAGCAAGACAGGGAAATGTGGAGCAAACCACAGAAAGGTGGAGCTAGCCAGGGAAAAGTGGAGTAAGCCACAGAAGGGAAAAGCAAGCCAAAGAAAGGTGGAGCAAGCCAGAGAAAGGTGGGGCAAGCCAGAGAAAGGTAGAGCAAGCCAGGGAAAGGTAGGGCAAGCCACAGAAAGGTGGAGCAAGGTAAAGAAAAGTGGAGCAAGCCAGAGAAAGGTGGACTAATCCATATAGGTGGAGCAAGTCAGAGAACCATGGAGCAAGCAAGAGAACGGTGGAGCAAGCCAGAGAATGGTGGAGCAAGCCACATAACAATAAAGCAAGCCAGATAAAGGTGGAGCAAGCCAGAAAAAGGTGGAGCAAGCCAGATAATGGTGGAGTAAGTCAGAGAATGGTGGAGCAAGCCAGAGTACGGTGGAGCAAGCCACAGAATGGTGGAGCAAGCCGGAGAACGGTGGAGCAAGCCAGAGAACGGTGGAGCAAGCCGGAGAGAGGTGGAGCAAGTCAGAGAATGTTGGAGCAAGCCAAAGAAAGGTAGATCAAGCTAGAGAATGGTGGAGCAAGCTAGAATATAGTGGAGCAAGCTAGTAAACGGTGGAGAAAGCCACGAAAAGGTGGAGAAAGGCAGAGAAAGGTGGAGCAAGCTAGAGAAAGGTGTAGCAAGCCAAAGTATGGTGGAGAAAGCCAGAGAAAGGTCGAGTAAGCCAGAGAACGGAGGAGCAAGCCAGAGAACAGTGGAGCAAGCCATAGAAAGGTGGAGCAATCCAGAGAAAGGTGGAGCAAGTCAGAGAAAGGTGTAAAAAGCCAGAGAAAGGTGGAGCAAGCCAGAGAAAGGTGAAGCAAGCCAGAGAAAGGTGGAGCGAGCCAAGAAAAGGTGGAGCAAGCTAGATAAAGGTGGAGCAAGCCAAAAAACGGTGGAGCAAGCTAGGGAGTGGTGGAGCAAGCCCTAGATACGTGGACGAAGCCAGGGTAAGGTGGAGCAAGCCAAATAAAGGTGCAGCAAGCCAGTGAAAGGTGGAGCAAGCCAGAGAAAGATGGAGTAGGCAAGAGAAAGGTGGAGCAGGCCATGGAAAGGTAAAGTAAGCCAGAAAAAGGTAAAGCAAGCCAGAGAACGGTGGAGCAAGCCAAAGAAAGGAGGAGCAAGCTAGAGAACGGTGGAGCAAGCGAGAGAAAGGTGGAGCAAGCTGGAGAAAGGTCGAGCAAGCCACGAAAAATCTGGAGCAAGCCAAAGAAAGGTCTAGTAAGCCAGAAAGAGGTGGAGCAAGCTAGAGAAATGTTGAGCAAGCCAGAGAAAGGTAGAGCAATCCAGGGAAAGGTGGAGCAAGCCTGAGAAAGGTGGAGCAAGCCAGAGGAAGATGGAGTAAGCCAGGGAAAGGTGGAGAAAATCAGAGAAAAGTGGAGTAAACCAGAGAACGGTGCAGCAAGCCAGAGAACAGTAGAAGAAGCCACATAACGGTAAAGCAAGCCAAGGAAAGGTGGAACAAGCCAGAGACCGGAGGAGCAAACCATAGAAAGGTAACGCAAGCCAGAGAAAGGTGGAGCAAGTCAGAGAAAGATGGAGCAAGCCAGAGGTTTGTGGAGCAAGCCAAAGAAAGGTGGAGCAAGCCAGAGAAAGGACAAGCTAGCCAAGGAAAGGTGGAGAAAGCAAGAGAAATGTGGAACAAGCCAGTGAAAGGTGGAGCAGGCCATAAAAGCTGAAGCAACTCAGAGAACGGTGCATCAAGCCAGAAAAACATGGAGCAAGCCACGAAAAAGTAGAGCAAGCAACAGAAAGGTGGAGCAAGCCTAGGAACCGTGGAGCAAGCATGAAACGGTAGAGCAAGCCAAAGAACGGTGAAGCAAGCCAAAGAAAGGTGGAGTGAGAGAGGGAAAGGTGGAGTGAGCCAGAAATAGGTGGAGCAAGACAAAGAAAGGTGGAGCAAGCCAGAGAACGATGGAGCAAGCCAGAGAACAGTGGAGCAAGCTATAGAAGATGGAGCAAGCCAGAGAAAGGTGGAGCAAGCCGAAGAATGTCGGAGCAAGCCAGAGAAAGGTGAAGCGAGCCAGAGAAAGGTAGAGCAAGCCAGGGAAAGGTCGAGTAGGCCAGAAAAAGTTGGAGCAAGCAAGAGAAAGGTCAATTAAGCCATAGAGAGGTGGACCAAGCCAAAGAAAGGTGAGGTAAGCCGGAGAAAGGTGGAGCAAGCCAGGGAAAGGTGGAGCAAGCCAGGGAAGGGTGGAGCAAGCTATAGAAAGGTGGAGCAAGCCAGAGAAAGGTGGAGCAAGGCAGTGAAAGGTGGAGCATGCCAGAGAAAGGTAGAGCAAGCCTGGGAACGGTAAAGCAAGCCAGAGAAAGGTGGTGCACGACAGAGAACGGTGGAGCAAGCCAGAGAAAGGTGGAGCAAGCCAGCGAAAGATGGAGCAAGCCAGTGAAAAGTGGAGCAAGCCAGAGAAAGGTGGAGCAAGCCAGAAAAAGGTGGAGCAAGCCAGAGAAAGGTCGGGCAGGCAAGGGAAAGGTGGGGCAAGCCTGGGAAAGGTGGAGCAAGCCAGCGAACGGTGGAGCAAGCCAGAGAACGGTGGAGCAAGCCAGAGAAAGGTGGAGCAAGCCAGCGAAAGGTGGAGCAAGCCAGAGAAAGGTCGAGCAAGCCAGGGAAAGGTGGAGCAAGCCAGGGAAAGGTGGAGCAAGGCAGTGAAAGGTGGAGCATGCCAGAGAAAGGTAGAGCAAGCCTGGGAACGGTAGAGCAAGCCAGAGAAAGGTGGTGCAAGACAGAGAACGGTGGAGCAAGCCAGAGAAAGGTGGAGCAAGCCAGCGAAAGATGGAGCAAGCCAGTGAAAAGTGGAGCAAGCCAGAGAAAGGTGGAGCAAGCCAGAAAAAGGTGGAGCAAGCCAGAGAAAGGTCGGGCAGGCAAGGGAAAGGTGGGGCAAGCCTGGGGAAGGTGGATCAAGCCAGAGAACGGTGGAGCAAGCCAGGGAACGGTTGAGCAAGCCACAGATAGGTGGAGCAAGCCAGAGAAAGGTGAAGTAAGCCAGGGAAAGGCAAAGCAATCCAGAGAAAGGTGGAGCAAGGTAGAGAAAGGTGGAGCAAGCCGGAGAAAGGTAGAGCAAGCTAGAGAAAGGTGGACCAAGACAGGGAAAGAGGGAGCAAGCCCGAGAAAGGTGGAGCAAGCAAGGGAATGGTGGAGAAAGCCAGGAGAAGGAAAAGCAATCCAGAGAAAGGTGGAGCAAGCAAGAGAAAGGTGGAGCAAGCCGGAGAATGGGGGAGCAAGCTAGAGAAAGGTCGAGTGAGACAGGGAAAGGTGGAGCAAGCCAGAGAAAGGTGGAACAAGCCACAAAAAGGTGGAGCAAGCCACAGAAGGGAAAAGCAAGCCAGAGAAAGGTGGAGCAATCAAGAGAATGGTGGAGCAAGCCAGAGAAAGGTGAAGCAAGCCAGGGAAAGGTGGAGCAAGCCAGAGAAAGGTGGAGCAAGCTACAGAACAGTGGAGCAAGCCAGAGAAAGGTGGAGTAAGCCATATGGGTGGGGCAAGCCAAAGAACCATGGAGCAAGCAAGAGAATCGTGGAGCAAGTTAGAGTACGCTGGAGCAAGCCAGAGAACGGTGGAGCAAGCCAGAGAAAGTTGGAGCAAGCCAGAGAAAGGTAGAGCAAGCTAGAGAATGGTGGAGCAAGCTAGAGTACAGTGGAGCAAGGCAAAGAAAGGTGGAGCAAGCCATGGAAAGGTGGAGAAAGGCAGAGAAAGGTGGAGCAAGCTGGAGAAAGGTGGAGCAAGCCAGATTATGGTGGAGCAAGCCAAAGAAAGGTTGAGTGAGCCATAGAACGGAGGAGCAATCCAGAGAACAGTGGAGCAAGCCATAAAAAGGTGGTACAAACTAGAGAACGGCTAAGCAAGCCAGAGAAAGATGGAGGAAGCCAAAGGAAGGTGGAGCAAGCCAAAGAAAGGTGGAGCAATCCAGAGAACAATGGAGCAAGCTAGAGAAACGTGGAGCAAGCCAGAGAAAGCTGGAGCAAGCCAGGAAAAGGTGGAGAATGCCAAAGAAAGGTAGAGCAAGCCGGACAAAGGTGAAGCAAGACAGTAAAAGGTGGAGCAAGCTAGGGAAAGGCGGAGCAAGCTAGAGAAAGGTGCAGCGAGCCAGAGAAAGGTGGTGCAAGCCAGGAAAAGGTGGAGCAAGCCTGAAAAAGGTGGAGCAAGTCGGAGAAAGGTGGAGCAAGCCAGAGAAAGGTGGAGCAAGACAGAACAGTGGAGCAAGCCAGAGAAAGGTGGAGCAAGCCAGCATTAGGTGGAGCAAGCCAGCGAAAGGTGGAGCAAGCCAGAGAAAGGTGGAGCAAGCCAGAAAAAGGTGGAGCAAGTCGGAGAAAGGTGGAGCAAGCCAGAGAAAGGTGGAGCAAGACAGAACAGTGGAGCAAGCCAGAGAAAGGTGGAGCAAGCCAGCATTAGGTGGAGCAAGCCAGCGAAAGGTGGAGCAAGCCAGTGAAAGGTCGAGCAAGCCAGTGAAAGGTGGAGCAAGTCTGGAAAAGGTGGAGCAGGACAGAGAAAGCTGGAGCAAGCCAGGGAAAGGTGGAGCAAACTAGGGAAAGGTGGAGAAAGCCAGAGAGAGGTGAAGCAAGCCAGAGAAAGGTTGAACAAGCCAGAAAAAGGTGGAGCAAGTCAGAGAACGGTGGAGCAAGCCAGAGAAACGGAGAGTAAGAGAGGGAAAGGTGGAGCAAGCCAAAGAAAGGAAGAGCAAGCCACAGAACGGTGGAGCAAACCAGAGAACAGTGGAGCAAGCCAGAGAAAGGTGGAATAAGCGAAATGATGGTGGAGCAAGCCATAGAAAGGTGGAACAAGCTAGGGAAAGGTGGAGAAAGCCTGAGAAAGGAGGAGCAACCAGGGAAAGGTGGAGCAAGCCACGGAAACGTGGAGAAAGCCAGAACAGGATGAAGCAAGCCAGAAAACAGTGGAGCAAGCCAGAAATGGTGGAGCAAGCCAGAGAACGGTGGAGCAAGCCAGAGAAAGCTGGAGCAAGCCAAGGAAAGGTGGAGCAAGCCAGAAAACGGTGGAGCAAGCCAGAGAACGGTGGAGCAAGCCAGAGAAAGGTGGAGTAAGCCAGAGAATGGTGGAGCAAGCCAGAGAAGGGTGAAGCAAGCTACGGAAAGGTGGAGGAAGCCAGTGAAAGGTGGAGCAAGCCACGGAAAGGTGAGGCAAGCCAGAAAAAGGTGGAAGAAGTTAGAGAAATGCGGAGCAAGCCAGGGAAATGTGTTTCAAGCCAGAGAAAGAGCAAGCAAGAGAAGGTTGTAGCAAGCCAGGGAAAGGTGGAGCGAGCCAGAGAAAGGTGGAGCAAGGCAAAGAACGGTGGAGCACGCGAGAGACAGGTGGAGTAAGCCAAAGAAAGGTTAAGCAAGCCAGAGAATGATGGAGCAAGCTGGAGATCGGTGGAGAAAGCCAAAGAACGGTGGATGAAGCCAAAGAATACTGGGGCAAACCAGAGAAAGGTGGAGCGGGTCAGAGAAAGGTGGAGCTAGCCAGAGAAAGGCAGAGCAAGCCAGAGGATGGTGAAGCAAGCCAGAGAATGGTGGAGCAAGCCATAGAAAGGTGAAGCAAGCCAGAGAAAGATGGAGCTAGCCAGACAAAGGTGGAATAGGCTTGAGAAGGGTGGAGAAAGCCAGAGAAAGGTGGAGCAAGCCAACGAACAGTGGATCAAGCCAGAAAATGGTAGAGCAAGTCATGTAACGGCGGAGCAAGCCAGAGAATGGTGGAGCAAGCCAGAGAACGTTGGAGCAAGCAAGGGAAATATGGAGCAAGTCAGAGAAAGGTGGAGCAAGCCAAAGAACGGTGGAGCAAGCTAGAGAATGGTGGATCAGGCCAAAGAAAGTAGGAGCATGCCAGAGAACGGTGGAACAAGCAAGAGAAAGGTTGAGCAAGCCACCGTACGGTGGAGCAAGCCAAAGAAAGGTGAGACAAGCCAGAGAAAGTTGGAGCAAGCAAGAGAAAGGTGGGGCAAGCCAAAGAAAGGTTGAGCAAGCCAGAGAAGGGTGGAGAAAGCCCGGGAAAAGTGAAGCAAGCCAGGGGGAGGTTGTGCAAGCAAAAGAAAGGTGAAGCAAGCCATAGAAAGGTGGGTAAGCCAGGGAAAGGTGGAGCAACCCAGAGAAAAGTGAAGCAGGCCAGAGAATGGTGGAGCAAGCGAGAGACAGGTGGAGAAATCTAGAGATGGGTGGAGCAAGCCAGAGAACAGTGGAGCAAGCCAAAGGACAAAGGAGCAAGCCAGAGAACGGTGGAGCAAGCCAGAGAACAATGGAGCAAGCGACAAAAAGGCAGAGCAAGCATGTGAACAGTAGAGCAAGCCAGATAAAGGTGGAGCCAGCCAGAGAAAAGTGGAGCAAGCCAGAGAACGGTGGAGCAAGCAAGAGAAAGGTGGATCAAGTTAGAGAAAATTGGAGCAAGCCAAAGAAAGGTGGAGCAAGCCATGCAAAGGTGGAGCAAGCCATAGAAAGGTGGAGAAAGCCAAGGAAATGTGGAGCAAGCCATAGAGAGGTGGAGCAAGCCAGGAAAAGGTGAAGCAAGCCAGAGAATGGTGGAGCAAGCCAGAGAAAGGTGGAGCGAGCCAGAGAAAGGTGGAGCAAGCCAGAGAATATTCGAGCAAGCCAAAGAACGGTGGAGCAAGCAAGAGAACAGTGGAGCAAGCCAGATAACGGTGGAACAAGCAAGAGAAAGGTGAAGTAGACCAAAGAAAGGTGGAGCAAGCAAGAGAACGGCGGAGCAAGCCAGAGAACGGTTGAGCAAGCCAAAGTACGGTGGAGCAAGCAAGTGAATGGTGGAGCAAGCCAGAGAATGGTGGAGCAAGACAAAGCAAGTTGGAGCAAGCCAAAGAAAGAATGAGCAAGCCAGAGGAAGGTGGAGCAAGCTAGAGAAAGGTGGAGCCCGCCAGAGAAAGGTGGAGCAATCCAGGGAAGGGCGGAGCAAGGCAGAGGACGTTGGAGCAAGAGAGGGAAAGGTGGAGCAAGCCAAAGAGAGGTAGAGCAAGCCAGAGGAAGGTGGAGCAAGCCAAAGAAAGGTGGA
This sequence comes from Penium margaritaceum, assembly GCA_023375785.1. Classification (NCBI taxonomy): domain Eukaryota; kingdom Viridiplantae; phylum Streptophyta; class Zygnematophyceae; order Desmidiales; family Peniaceae; genus Penium; species Penium margaritaceum. The sequence continues at coordinate 61,398 of SZWC01005591.1, forward strand.
GCAAGCCAAGAAAAGTAGAGCAAGCCAGAGAAAGGTGGAGCAAGCCCAAGAAAGGTGGAGCAAGCCAGTGAAAGGTGGAGCAAGCCACTGAGAGGTGGAGCAAGCCAGAGAACGGTGGAGCAAGCCACTGAGAGGTGGAGCAAGCCAGAGAACGGTGGAGCAAGCTGAGAAAAGGTGAAGCAAGCCAGAGAAAGGTGGAGCATTCTAGAGAACAATGGAGCAAGCAAGTGACAGGTGGAGCAAGCCAGAGAAGGTGGAGCAAGCCAGAGAATGGTGGAGCAAGTTAGAGACTGGTGGAGCAAGCCAGAGAATGGTGGAGCAAACAAGAGAATGGTGGGGCAAGCCAAAGGAAGGTGGAGTAAGCCATAGAAAGGTGGATCAAGCCTGTGAAAGGTGGATCAAGCGAGAGAAGGGTGGAGCAAGCTAGAAAACGGTGGAGCAAGCTAGAGAAAGGTTAAGCAGGCTAGGAAAGGTGGACCAAGCCAGGGAAAGGTGGGGCAAGCTAGAGAAAGATGGAGCAAGCCAGAGAAAGGTGGAGCAAACCAGGGAAAGCTGAAGCAAACCATAGGAAGATGGAGAAAGCCATAGAACGGTGGAGCAAGCCAAAGAAATGTGGATCAAGCCAGAGAACAGTGGAGCAAGCCGCAGAAAGGTGGAGCAAGCCTGCAAAAGGTGGAGCAAGCAAGAGAAAGGTGGAGCAACACAGAGAAATATGGAGACAGCCAGAGAAAGGTGGATCAAGCCAGAGAGGGTGGAGCAAGCCAGGGGAGGGTGGGGCAAGCAAGAGAAAGGTGGAGCAAGCCAGAGAATAGTGCAGCAAGCCAGGGAACGATGGAGCAAGACATAGAAAGGTGAAGCAAGCCAATGAAAGGTGGAGCAAGCCAGATAATGGTGGAGCAAACCAAAGAAAGATGGAGCAAGCCACGGAAAGGAGGCGCAAGCCAGAGAAAGGTGGAGCATGCAAGAGAACGGTGGAGCAAGCCAGAGAAAGGTGGAGCAAGCCAGAAAAAGGTGGCGCAAGCCAGAGAATGGTGGAGCAAGCAAGCGAAAGGTGGAGTAAGCCAGAGAAAGTTAGAGCAAGACTAAGAAAAGTGGAGCAAACCAGAGAAAGGAGGAGTAAGCAAGAGAAAGGTGGAGCAAGCCAGAGAATGATCGAGCAAGTTAGGGAAACGTGGTGCAAGCCCGAGAAAGGTGGAGCAAGCCAGGGAAAGGTTGAGAAAGCCACAGAATGGTGGAGCAGGCCAGAGAAAGGTGGAGCAATCCAGGGAAAGATGGAGCAATCCATAGAAAGGTGGAGGAAGCATGAGAACACTAGAGCAAGCCAGATAAAGGTGGAGCACGCCAGAGAAAGGTGCAGCAAGCCAGAGAAAGATGGAGCAAGCCAGAGAAACGTGGAGCAATTCAGAGAACTGTGGAACAAGCCAGAGAAAGGTGAAGTAAGCCAGAGAAAAGTGGAGCAAGCCAGGGAAAGATGGAGCAAGCGAGAGAATGGTGGTGCAAGCCAGAGAAAGGTGGATCAAGCCAGAGAAAGGTGGAGCAAGCTCAAGAAAGGTGGATGAAACAAGGGGAAGGTGGAGCAAACCAGGGAAAGGTGGATCAAGCCAGGGAAAGGTTGAGCAGCGAGAGAGAGGTGGAGCAGGCTACAGAACGTTGGAGCAAGCCAGGGAAAGGTGGAGCAAGCCAGAGAAAGGTCGAGCAAGCCTAGGAAAGGTGGAGCAAGCCATAGAAAGGTGAGCAAGCCAGAAAATCAGTGGAGCAGGCCAGAGAAAGGTGGAGCAGGCCACAGAACGGTGCAGCAAGCAAGGGAAAGGTGGAGCGAACCAGGTAATGGTGTAGGAAGCCAGGAAAAGGTAGAGCAAGCAAGAGAAAGGTGGAGTAAGCCAGAGAAAGGTGGAGCAAACCAGGGAAAGGTGGAGCAAGCCAGAGAAAGGTGGAGCAAGCTAGAGAACAGTTGAGCAAGCTAGAGCAAGGTGAAGCAATCCATAGAACGGTTGAGGCAGCCAGAGAATGATGGAGCAAGCTATAGAAAGGTGGAGCAAGCCAGATAAAGGTGAAGCAATCCAGGAAAAGGTGGAGAAATCAAGAGAAAGGTGGAGCAAGCCAAGGAAGGTGGAGCAAGCCAAAGAAAGGTGGAGCAAGCCAGAGAACACTTCAGCAAGCCAGAGAAATACGGAGCAAGCCAGAGAAAGGAGAAGCAAGCCAGATAAAGGAGGAGCAAGCCAGAGGAAGGTTGCGCAAGCCAAGGAAAGGTGGAGCAAGCGAGAGAACAATGTAACAAGCCAGAGAACAGTCGAGCAAGCCAAAGAAAGGTGGAGCAAGCCAGGGAAAGGTGGAGAAAGCCAGAGAAAGGTGGAGCAAGCCAGAGAAAGGTGGAGCAAGCCAGAGAAAGGTGGAGCAAGCCAGGGAAAGGTGGAGCAAGCCAGAGAAAGGTCGAGCAAGCCAAGGAAAGGTGGAGCAAGCGAGAGAACAATGTAACAAGCCAGAGAACAGTCGAGCAAGCCAAAGAAAGGTGGAGCAAGCCAGGGAAAGGTGGAGAAAGCCAGAGAAAGGTGGAGCAAGCCAGAGAAAGGTGGAGCAAGCCAGAGAAAGGTGGAGCAAGCCAATGAATGGTGGAGCAAGCTAGAGAAAAGTGGAGCAAGCCAGGAAAAGGTGGAGCAATGTATGGAAGGTGGAGCAAGCCAGAGAACGATGGAGCAAGTCAGAGGACGCCGGAGCAAGCCAGAGAATGGTGGAACAAGCCATAGAAAGGTGGAGCAAGGCACGGAAAGGTAGAGAATGCCAGAGAAAGGTGGAGCAAGCCAGCAAAAGCTGGAGGAAGCCAGAGAATGGTGGAGCAATCAAGAGAACGGTCAAGCAAGTTAGAGAGTTGGGGAGCAAGCAAGAGAACAGCGAAACAAGTCAGAGAAAAGTGGAGCAAGCCAGAGAACGATGGAGCAAGCCAGAGAACAGTGCAGCAAGCCAGAGAATGGTGGTGCTAGCCATAGAAAGGTGGAGCAAGCTAGAGAAAGGTGGAGCGAGTCAGAGAAAGGTGGAGGAAGCCAGAGAAAGTGGGAGCAGGCCTCAGAAAGTTGGAGCAGGTAGAAAATGGTGGAGCAGGCCAAAGAAAGGTGGAACAAGGCAGACAACGGTGGAGCAAGCCACAAAACAATGGAGCAAGCCACTGACTGGTGGAGCAAGCCAGAAAATGGTGGGGGCAAGCCAGAGAACAGTGGAGCAAGCCAGAGAACATGGGAGCAAGCCAGATAATAGTGGAGCAAGCCAAATAACAGTGAGGAAAGCCAGTGAAAGGTGGAGCAAGCGAGAGAAAGGTGGAGCAAGCGAGAGAAAGGTGGAGCAAGCCAGGGAAAGATGGAGAAAGCCAGAGAAAGGTGGAGCAAGCGAGAGAAAGGTGGAGGAAGCCGGAGAAAGGTGGAGCAGGCCAGAGAATGGTGGAGCAAGCAAGAGAAAGGTGGAGCAAGCCAGGAAAAGGTGGAGCAAGTCAGAGAACGGTGGAGCAAGCCAGAGAAATGGAGAGCAAGAGAGGGAAAGGTGAAGCAAGCCAAGGAAAGGTGGAGCAAGCCAGAGAATGGAAGACCAAGCCACAGAACGGTGGAGCCAACCAGAGAACAGTGGAGCAAGCCAGAGAAAGGTGGAATAATCCAGAGAATGGTGGAGCAAGCCATAGAAAGGTGAAACAAGATAGGGAAAGGTGGAGAAAGCCTGAGAAAGGAGGAGCAACCAGGGAAAGGTGGAGCAAGCCACGGAAACGTGGAAAAAGCCAGAAAAGGATGAAGCAAGCCAGAAAAAAGTGGAGCAAGCCAGAAATGGTGGAGCAAGCCAGAGAACGGTGGAGCAAGCCAGAGAACGGTGGAGCAATCCAGAGAAAGCTGAAGCAAGCCAAGGAAAGGTGGAGCAAGCGAGAGAACGGTGGAGCAAGCCAGAGAACGATGGAGCACGCCAGCGAAAGGTGGAGTGAGCCAAAGAATGGTGAAGCAAGCCAGAGAAGGGTGGAGCGAGCTACGGAAAGGTGGAGGAAGCAAGTGAAAAGTGGAGCAAGCTAGGGAAAGGTGGAGCAAGCCAGAGAAAGGTGGAACAAGCTAGAGAATTGCAAAGCAAGCCAGGGAAATGTGAATCAAGCCAGAGAAAGATGGAGCAAGCCAGAGAAAGTTGGAGCAAGCCAGGGAAAGGTGGAGCGAGCCAGAGAAAGGTGGAGCAAGGCAAAGAACGGTGGAGCACGCGAGAGACAGGTGGAGCGAGCCAAAGAACGGTTGAGCAAGCCAGAGAATGGTGGAGCAAGCCGGAGATCGGTGGAGGAAGCCAGAGAAGGGTGGAGCAAGCCAAGGAATACTGGGGCCAACCAGTGAAAGGTGGAGCGAGCCAGAGAAAGGTGGAGCTAGCCAGAGAAAGGCGGAGCAAGCCAGACGATGGTGAAGCAAGCTAGAGAATGGTGGAGCAAGCCATAGAAAGGTAGAGCAAGCCAGAGAAAGATGGAGCAAGCCAGAGAAAGGTGAAACAAGCTTGAGAGTGGTGGAGAAAGCAAGAGAAAGGTGGAGTAAGCCAACGAATAGTGGATCAAGCCAGAAAATGGTAGAGCAATTCATACAACGGTGGAGCAGGCCAGAGAATGGTGGAGCAAGCCAGAGAACGTTGGAGAAAGCCAGGGAAAGGTTGAGCAAGCCAGAGAAAGGTGGAGCAAGCCAAAGAATGGTGGAGCAAGCCAGAGAATGGTGGATCAGGCCAAAGAAAGTAGGAGCATGCCAGAGAAAGGTGGAACAAGCAAGAGAAAGGTTGAGCAAGCCATCGTACGGTGGAGCCAGCCAAAGAAAGGTGAGACAAGCCAGAGAAAGTTGGAGCAAGCAAGAGAAATGTGGGGGAAGCCAAAGAAAGGTTGAGCAAGCCAGAGAAGGGTGGAGCAAGTCCAGGAAAAGTGGAGCAAGCCAGGGGGAGGTTGTGCAAGCAATAGAAAGGTGAAGCAAGCCATAGAAAGGTGGGTAAGCCAGGTAAAGGTGGAGCAATCCAGAGAAAAGTGGAGCAGGCCAGAGAATGGTGGAGCAAGCGAGAGACAGGTGGAGCAATCCAGAGATGGGTGGAGCAAGCCAGAGAACAGTGGAGCAAGCGAAAGGACAAAGGAGCAAGCCAGAGAACGGTGGAGCAAGCCAGACAATGATGGAGCATGCGACACAAAGGTGGAGCAAGCATGTGAACAGTGGAGCAAGCCAGATAAAGGTGGAGCCAGCCAGAGAAAGTGGACCAAGCCAGAGAACGGTGGAGCAAGCAAGAGAAAGGTGGATCAAGTTAGAGAAAGTTGGAGCAAGCTAAAGAAAGGTGGAGCAAGCCAGAGAAAGGTGTAGCAAGCCAAAGAAATGTGGAGCAAGCCATGCAAAGGTGGAGCAAGCCATAGAAAGGTGGAGAAAGCCAAGGAAAGGTGGAGCAAGCCATAGAGAGGTGGAGCAAGCCAGGGTAAGGTGAAGCAAGCCAGAGAATGGTGGAGCAAGCCAGAGAAAGGTGGAGCAAGCAGGAGAAAGGTGGAGCAAGCCAGAGAATGTTCGAGCAAGCCAAAGAACGGTGGAGCAAGCAAGAGAACACTGGAGCAAGCCAGATAACGGTGGAACAAGCAAGAGAAAGGTGAAGTAAACCAAAGAAAGGTGGAGCAAGGAAGAGAACGGTGGATCAAGCCAGAGAACGGTTGAGCAAGCCGAAGTACGGTGGAGCAAGCCAGGGAATGGTGGAGCAAGCCAGAAAATGGTGGAGCAAGACAAAAAAAGTTGGAGCAAGCCAGAGAAAGAATGAGCAAGCCAGAGGAAGGTGGAGCAAGCTAGAGAAAGATGTAGCCTACCAGAGAAAGGTGGAACAATCCAGGGAAGGGTGGAGCAAGGCAGAGGACGTTGGAGCAAGCCAGGGAAAGGTGGAGCAAGCCAAAGAGAGATAGAGCAAGCCGGAGGAAGGTGCAGCAAGATTGGGAAAGTTGGAGCAAGCCAAAGAAAGATGGAGCAAGCCAGTGAAAGGTGGAGCAAGCCCAAGAAAGGTGGAGCAAGCCAGTGAAAGGTGGAGCAAGCCAAGAAAAGGTAACGCAAGCCAGAAAAGGTGGAGCAAGCCAGAGAACAATGGAGCAAACGAGCGACAGGTGGAGTAAGCCATGGAAGGTGGAGCAAGCCAGAGAACGGTGGAACAAGTTAGAGACCGGAGGAGCAAGCCAGAGAATGGTGGAGCAAACCAGAGAACGGTGGAGCACGCCAGAGAAAGGTGGAGTAAGCCATAGAAATGTGGATCAAGTCCGAGAAAGGTGGAGCAAGCCAGAGAAGGGTGGAGCAAGCTAGACAACGGTGGAGCAAGCTAGAGAAAGGTGGAGCAAGCCAGAGAAAGGTGAAGCAATCCAGAGAAAGGTGGAGCAGGCCACGGAAAGGTGGAGCAAGCCAGGGAAAGGTGGAGCAAGCTAGGGATAGATGGAGCAAGCCAGAGAAAGGTTGAGCAAGCCAGGGAAAGCTGGAGCAAGCCATAGAAAGGTGGAGCGAGCCATAGAACGGTGGAGCAAGCCAAAGAAATGTGGATCAAGCCAGAGAACGGTGGAGCAAGCCGGAGAAATGTGGAGCAAGCCTGCAAAAGGTGGAGCAATCAAGAGAAAGGTGGAGCAACACACAGAAACATGGAGCAAGCCAGAGAAAGGTGGAGCAAGCCAGAGAAGGTGGAGCAAGCCAGGGGAGGTTGGAGCAAGCAAGAGAAAGGTGGAGCAAGCCAGGGGAGGGTGGAGCAAGCAAGAGAAAGGTGTAGCAAGCCAGAAAACGGCGCAGCAAGCTAGGGAACAATGGAGCAAGACATGGAAAGGTGAAGCAAGCCAATGAAAGGTGGAGCAAACCAGATAACGGTGGAGCAAACCACAGAAAGATGGAGCGAGCCAGGGAACGGAGGCGCAAGCCAGAGAAAGGTGGAGCATGCAAGAGAACGGTGGAACAAGCCAGAGAAAGGTGGAGCAAGCCAGAAAAAGGTGGAGCAAGCCAGAGAATGGTGGAGCAAGCGAGCGAAAGGTGGATTAAGCCAGAGAATGTTAGAGCAACGCAAGGAAAGGTGGAGCAAGCCAGAGAAATGAGGAGTAAGCAAGAGAGAGGTGGAGCAATCCAGAGAGTGATCAAGCAAGTTAGAGAAACGTGGTGCAAGCCCGAGAAAGGTGGAGCAAGACAGGGAAAGGTGGAGCATCCCAGAGAGAGGTGGACCAAGCAAGAGAAAGGTGGAGCAAGCCAGGGAAAGGTTGGGCAAGCCACAGAAATGTGGAGCAGGCCAGAAAAAGGTGGAGCAATCCAGGGAAAGATGGAGCAATCCATAGAAAGGTGGAGCAAGCATGAGAACACTAGAGCAAGCCAGATAAAGGTGGAGCAAGCCAGAGAATGGCCGAGCACGCCAGAGAAAGGTGCAGCAAGCCAGAGAAAGATGGAGAAAGCCAGGTTAAGGTGAAGCAGGTCAGAGAATTGTGGAACAAGCCAGAGAAAGGTGAAATAAGCCAGAGAAAAGTGGAGCAAGTCAGGGAAAGATGGAGTAAGCTAGAGAAAGGTGGTGCAAGCCAGAGAAAGGTGGATGAAGCCAGAGAAAGGTGGAGCAAGCCCGAGAAAGGTGGAGAAAGCAAGGGGAAGGTGGAGCAAACCAGGAAAAGGTGGATCAAGCCAGGGAAAGATTGAGCAAGAGAGAGAAAGGTGGAGCAGGCTAGAGAACATTGGAGCAAGCCAGGGAAAGGTGGAGAAAGCCAGAGAAAGATTGAGCAAGCCTGGGAAAGGTGGAGCAAGCCATAGAAAGGTGAGCAAGCCAGAAAATCAGTGGAGTAGGCGAGAGAAAGGTGGAGCAAGCCACAGAACGGTGCAGCAAGCAAGGGAAAGGTGGAGCAAACCAGATTAAGGTGGAGGAATCCAGGCAAAGGTAAAGCAAGCAAGAGAAAGGTGGAGTAAGCCAGAGAAAGGTGGAGCAAACCAGTGAAAGGTGGAGCAAGCCAGACAAAGGTGGAGCAAGCTAGAGAACGGTGGAGCAAGCTAGAGCAAGGTGAAGCAAGCCAGAGAACGGTTGAGGCAGCCAGAGAATGGTGGAGCAAGCTAGAGAAAGGTTGAGCAAGCTAGATAAAGGTGAAGCAATCCAGGAAAAGGTGGAGAAATCAAGAGAAAGGTGGTGCAAGCCAAGGAAGGTGAAGAAAGCCAAAGAAAGGTGGAGCAAGCCAGGGAACACTTCAGCGAGCCAGAGAAAGGTGGAGCAAGCCAGAGAAAGGAGGAGCAAGCCAGAAAAAGGAGGATCAAGCCAGAGGAAGGTATCGCAAGCCAAAGAAAGGTGGAGCAAGGAAAAGAACAATGGAACAAGCCAGAGAACAATCGAGCAAGCCAAAGAAAGGTGGAGCAAGCCAGGGAAATGTGGAGAAAGCCAGAGAAAGGTGTAGCAAGCCAGAGAAAGGTGGAGCAAGCCAGAGAAAGGTGGAGCAAGCCAAAGAATGGTGGAGCAAGCTAGAGAAAAGTGGAGCAAGCCAGGAAAAGGTGGAGCAATGTATGGAAGGTTGATCAAGCCAGAGAACGATGGAGCAAGTCATAGGACACTGGAGCAAGCCAGAGAATGGTGGAGCAAGCTAGAGAAAGGTGGAGCAAGCCAGAGAAAGGTGGAGCAAGCCAAAGAATGGTGGAGCAAGCTAGAGAAAAGTGGAGCAAGCCAGGAAAAGGTGGAGCAATGTATGGAAGGTTGATCAAGCCAGAGAACGATGGAGCAAGTCATAGGACACTGGAGCAAGCCAGAGAATGGTGCAACAAGCCATAGAAAGGTGGAGCAAGCCACAGAAAGGTAGAGAATGCCAGAGAAAGGTGGAGCAAGCCAGCGAAAGCTGGAAGAAGCCAGAGAATGGTGGAGCAATCAAGAGAACGGTCAAGCAAGTTAGAGAGTTGGGGAGCAAGCAAGAGAACAGCAAAACAAGTCAAAGAACAGTGGAGCAAGCCAGAGAACGATGGAGCAAGCCGGAGAACAGTGCAGCAAGCCAGAGAATGGTGGTGCTAGCCATAGAAAGGTGGAGCAAGCTAGAGAAAGGTGGAGCGAGTCAGAGAAAGGTGGAGGAAGCCAGAGAAAGTGGGAGCAGGCCTCAGAAAGTTGGAGCAGGTAGAAAATGGTGGAGCAGGCCAAAGAAAGGTGGAACACGGCAGAGAACGGTGGAGCAAGCCACAAAACAATGGAGCAAGCCACAGACTGGTTGAGCAAGCCAGAAAATGGTGGGGGCAAGCCAGAGAACTGTGGAGCAAGCCAAAGATCATGGGAGCAAGCCAGATAACACTGGAGCAAGGCAAATAACAGTGGAGAAAGCCAGAGAAAGGTGGAGCAAGCGAGAGAAAGGTGGAGCAAGCCAGGGAAAGGTGGAGAAAGCCAGAGAAAGGTGGAGCAAGCGAGAGAAAGGTGGAGCAAGCCGGAGAAAGGTGGAGCAGGCCAGAGAATGGTGGAGCAAGCAAGAGAAAGGTGGATCCAGCCAGGAAAAGGTGGAGCAAGCCAAAGAAAGGTGGAGCAAGCCACAGAACAGTGAAGCCAAAGAATGGTGGAAAAAGCTTGAGAAAGGTGGTGCAAGCCAGGTGAAGGTGGAGAAATCCACAAAACGGTGGAGCAAGCCACGGAAGGGTGGAGCAAGGCAGAGAAAGGTGGAGCAAACCAGAGAATGGTGGAGCAGGCCAGAAAACAGTGAAGCAAACCAGAGAACAGGAGAGCAATCCTGACAAAGATGGAGCAGGCGAGAGAACGGTGGAGCAGGCAAGAGAAAGATGGAACAAGCCAGAGAATGGTGGAGCAAGCCAGAAATCGATGGTGCAAGCCAGAGAACGGCGGAACAAGCCAGAGAATGATGGGGCAAGCCAGAGAACGGCGGAGCAAGCCAGAGAACGCGGGAGCAAGCCATAGAACGGAGTAGCAAGCCAAAGAACAGTGGAGCAAGCTAGAGAAAGGTGGAGCAAGCCAGAGGAAGGTGGAGCAAGCCACTGAAATGTGGAGCAAGCCAGAGAACGGTGGAGCAAGCCAGAGAAAGGTGCAGCAAGCCAGAGAAAGGTGGAGCAAGCTAGAGAAAGGTGGAGCGAGCCGGATAAAGGTGGAGCAAGCCACAGGAAGGTGGAGAAAGCCAAGGAAAGGTGGAGCAAGCCAGAGAAAGGTGGAGCAAGCCAGAGGAAGGTGGAGCAAGCTAGAGAAAGAGGAGCAAGCCAGGGAAAGGTTGAACAAGCCAGAGAAATGTTGAGCAAGCCGGAGAAAGGTGGAGCAAGCCAGGGAAATATGGAGAAAGCCAGAGAAAGGCAGAGCAAGCCAGAGAACGGTGGAGCAAGACAGAGAAATGTGGAACAAGCCCGAGAACGATGAAGCCAGCATGAGAAAGGTGGAGCAAGGTGGAGCAAGCCGAAGAAAGGTGAAGAAAGCCAGAGAAGGCTAGAGCAAGGTATAGAAAGATGGAGTTATACATAGGAAGAAAGAGCAAGCCAGATAAAGGTGGAGCAAGCTAGGGAAAGGTGGAGGAAGACAAAGACAGGTAGAGCAAGCCAGAGAATGGTGGATGAAACCAGGGAAATCTGGAGCAAGCAAAGGAAAGGTCGAGCTACCCAGGGAAGGGTTGAGCAAGCAAAACAAAGATGGAGCAAGCCAGAGAAAGGTGGACCAAGGCAGGGAAAGGTGGAGCAAACCAGCTGAAAGATGGAGTAAGCCACAGAATGCTGGAGCAAGCTAGAGAAAGGTGGAGCAAGCCAGAGAAAGGTGGAGCAAGCGAGAGAACAGTGGAGCAAGCCAGAGAATGATGGAGCAAGCCACAGAAAGGTGGAGCAATCCAAAGAAAGTTATAGCAAGCCAGAGAAAGGTGGAAAAAATCACATAACGGTGGTACAAGCCACATAAAGGTAGAGCAAGCCATGAAAAGGTGGAGCAAGCCAGGGAATGATGGAGCAAACCTTGGGAAGGTGGAGCAAGCCAGGGAAAGGTGGAGCAAGCCAGAGAAAGTTGGAGCGAGCCAGAGAACGGTGGAGCAAGCTAGAGAAAGGTGGAGCAATCCAAAGAAAGGTAGAGCAAGCCAGAGAATGGTTGAGCAAGCCAGAGAACGGTGGAGGTAGCAAGAGAACAATGGAGCAAGCCAAGGAATGATGGAGAAAGCCACAGAAAGGTTGAGCAAGCCAGGGAAAGGTGGAGCAAGCCAGAGAAAGGTGGAGCAAGACAGAGAAAGGTGGAGCTAGCCATAGAAACATGTAGCAAGCCTGACAAAGGTGGAGCAAGCCAGAGACTGGTCGAGAGAGCCAGAGAAGGGTGGAGCAAGCCTGAGAACGGTGGAGCAAGCCATAGGAAAGTGGAGCAAGCTTGAGAAAGGTGGAGAAAGTCGAGGAAAGGTGGAGCAAGCTAGAGAAAGGTGGAGCAAGCCAGAGAAGGGTGGAGCAAGCCAGGGAACGGTGGAGAAAGCCAGAGAATGGTGGAGCAAGCCAAATAACAGTGGAGCAAGCGAGAGAAAGGCAGAGCGAGCCAGATAACGGTGGGGAAAGCCAGAGAACAGTGGAGCAATCCAGAGAAAGGTGGAGCAATCCAGAGAAAGATGGAGCAAGCCAGAGAAAGTTTGAGTAAGCCAGAGAAAGGTGGAGCAAGCCAAAGAAAGGTAGAGCAAGCCAGAGAAAGGTGGAGCAAGCCAGAGAAAGGTGGAGAAAGCCAGGGAATGGAGGAGTAAGCCAGGGAAAGGTGGAGCAAGCAAGAGAAAGGTGGAGCAAGCCATGGAAAGGTGGAGTAAGCCGTATAACGGTGGATCAAGCCAGAGAAAGGTGGAGCAAGCCAAGGAAATGTGGAGCAAGCCAAAAAAGGTGGAGCAAGCCAGAGAACGGTGGAGTAAGCAAGAGAAAGATGGAGCAAGCCAGAGAAAGGTGGATCAAGCCAGAGAAAGGTGGAGCAATCCAGTGAAAGGTGGAGCAAGCCAGAGAACAGTAGAACAAGCTTGAGAAAGGTGAAGAAAGCCAGAGAAAGATAGAGCAAGCAGAGAAAGGTGGAGCAAGCCAGAGAAAGCTGGACTTATCCAGGGAATGGTGGAGCAAGCCAGGAAAAGGTGGAGCAAGCCAGAGAACGGTGGAGCAAGCCTGAGAGAAGTAGAGCAAGCCAGAGAAAGGTGGAGCAAGCCAGAGAAAGGTGGAGCTGGCCAGAGAGAGTGGGAGCGAGCTAGAGAGAGGTGGAGCAAGCCAGAGAACGGTGGAGCAAGCCTGAGAGAAGTAGAGCAAGCCAGAGAAAGGTGGAGCAAGCCAGAGAAAGGTGGAGCTGGCCAGAGAGAGTGGGAGCGAGCTAGAGAGAGGTGGAGCAAGCCAGAGAACGGTGGAGCAAGCCAGAGAATGGTGGAGCAAGCCAGTGAACGGTGGAGCAAGCCAGAAAAAGATGGAGCAAGCCAGAGAAAGGTGGAGCAAGCCAGAGGAAGGTGGTGCTCGCCAGAGAAAGATGGAGCAGGCCAAAGAAAGGTGGAACAAGCCAGAGAACGGTGGAGCAAGCCAGAGGACAGTGGATCAAGCCAGATAACAGTGGAGCAAGCCAGAAAAAGGTGGAGCAAGCTAGACAAAGGTAGAGCAAGCCAGAGAACGGTAGAGCAAGCCAAAGAATGGTGGAGTAAGCCAGAAAAAAGTGGAGGTGTTGGAAATAGAATTTGACAAGACAGACCCCTCAGAAATGGTCCAAGCTCTGAAGAAAGGTTGAGGTTATCGACCAAAACAAATTGACCAACGGCTCGCGGAATACTACCCGATGAGAAAAACGGTCCAGAGATCCCATAACAAAATGACATGTGTTTCCCGCGTCCGGCTAGCAGAGAGAAGCCGTTGCAAATGATCTTTTGTTCTGTTCTGTCCATATACACGGAGGATGTTCATTCCCTCCAGCTTAACCAGAACAATTCTTCCCATCTTGTTCCCATTTGGTTCCACGGCTTTGCTGCCATATCCTCGCTCTGATCGCTCCTCGCTCTGATCGCTCCTCGCTTATCTTGCCTTCGCTAACCACTCCCGGCTTGCAGCTCTTTGCTCCGTCACTCTCACTCCTTCGCTCAGCACTCACCAACCCATCACTCGATTCGCTCTTGCTTTCTCTTACTAACTGATGTCTACCTCACATCATTGGTTCCTGATCTCTCTTCAAGCTTTGCGACCAACTCTTTGCGATGTCTTACGCACTTAAGCCTTGTCATTCCACTCATGTGTTTGTGTTTGTCTCGCTGATTCTGCCTGCTAATGTAATCTCCACTCGTTGCATTCTTCTGACATGGTATCTGAGCATCAGGCAATATCACCTGGTTTCCCGTGACCCAGTCATAATTTTGCTGCCGCAATCGCTCCACTCCTCTGTCTAGCATCATCTTCCCCCGCCATCGCCACTTTGCTCCTCTCCGCTTCGCCAACAGTTGACGTCAGCAGCACTACTTTGATTGTTCCTCAGACAGAAGTGATACCTCCTCATCCCGACCTGGCCCTGCGCCCAAATCCGCGCTCGTGGCCAACACCTGGTGACGCGACGTTGATAAAATCTGAGAACAGCTCCCGAATCGCCACTTGTCACCATCTTCCTGAAAGCTTCCTGCCGCCCACGTTACTCAGCCGCCACAAGCGCCTTCATCTTCCTCATCTGCTTCATCTTCCTCATCTGCTCCAACTACCCCAGCCATGTTGCCGCCATCTTCTCAAGCCGCGATCTTGCACTGTCTCTGCTCGTCGTTGGCAGTAGCAGATTACCGTCCACATACAGGACATAAGATACCACCAGTCTTCCTGCTCATGGTCCGAGCTAACTGGGGAACAAGCTGTCACTCTCCTGAAAGCCGCAGACATCTCTGCTGATCTCACAACTCCTCCCACTATAGCCACCTTCCTCTCACTGTCAGGACATTGGACACCACCAATCTTTCTGCTCGTTGGTCTCGGGCCAACTGGGGAACAAACCATCACTCTTGTGACAACAGAGCAATTGGTTGCCTTGCTTGCGCCCACTGCCGCTTCCTTCACCGCTCCACCATCCGGCTCTTGCCGTCACTCCTCCACGACTCTCATCTTCTCCTCCCCCCCCTACGCCATCAACATCCTCCTTAGCCTCCTCTCCATCAAGCCTCTGCACACTCCTTCATCACCCGCTAGCTTTCATCATCTCCTCCAGTCCATCTTCATATCAGCCTCTGCCTCGTGATCATCAGCATCGCTCCACAGCGCATGTGGTTTCCTCCCTTCACCCACTCAATTCATCAGTCATTTCTCCACCTTCCATCATTATTCTCTGCTCGGCACAAGGATCCACCCGGTTGCATTGCCTGTTTCATGACAACCTACGCCCACGCCTTAACTTCCGTAGGGAATGCGGTTCGCCCCTGCGCCCAGATTAAGTCATCGTCCTTCGCCTCATCATAAAAAATCATCATCATCTGTCGCCAGTGCAAGGATCTGCACGAGCTAGCTGTCCGCTTCACATCAGCCTGCACCCATGCCGGCAGCAGATTTCTTGTGGCGTGTTGGCAATTACCTTCCCATTGCCGCGTTCTATTATTGTACTTCGTAGTGCACGTGATTTCACCCCAACGCCCACTCTGTCATCATCTGATCATCTGCTTCCACATCGTACTCCACTCGACACATGGATCTGCCCGATCGAATCACTTGTTTGTGCGACGACCTGTGCCCACGCCCAAACTTTCTCATCATACGAGGTTTCGCCCCCGCGCCCAATCCATCAATATCATCCCTCTTGCCTTCATCAGCTTCACCCTCAGCTCGGCACACAGATCCGCCCGGTCACATCGCCCGGTTTGTGACGGCCGGCACCCACGCTGAAACGTCCCCAGCGCACGTGGTTCCACTCCTGTACACACTTGTTTCTGCCCCGCAACAGCAGCACATCCTCTTCAGTAGCCGCCACACCCTCCCTATAAGAATTCATTTCACCATTTCACCCCGTCAAGTGGTAACTAGGACCCAAAGTTACAGTATTCGTACTGTCTCTCCTTTCCCATCGCGTCATTCCCTACTCATCCCTCCCAGGTCAAGTCAACCTTGCAACTCCAAGACTGTGTTCCTCGTGTATCGGACACTGCTCGTCCTTCCGCTCGTTGTTTGAGCCAACGATTGGACCAAGCTGTCACTCCACCAGACTTGACCTTGGACGAGGAAGATTCTCTCAGCCGCCCTACAAGACACAGAAGACCAGCTGTGGTAGAGCCTCTCATGTTATTGGCTGAGTGGCAGTGCCTTCCTTTCGTTCTCATCCCTTCTCTCCCTCTGCACATGGCTCTCTCCTGGAAGACGTGTGCTATGCTCGCAGAAGATGGAAGTAATGTCATTGGTTGGGAAAACCAAGTGTCCACTCTGGCACACCGAACCCCAATCAACCATTACAATATGGCGCAGCTCCTCAGTAGACAATACAAACACCTTTGCTTGCCGCATCACCCCATTCCAAACTATGATGATGCCTTCTTCAACATCTATTGTGTACTTCGAGAGCGGCTCAATCCTTCCTACCTTCATCACCAACTGAAGACCAACTCTATCCCTGAACTGTGGCATCGTATCCTTCTACAAGCCCAGAGGAAGCAATGGATTGTGACCATGTGTCAGAACAACATCTTTCCAGATCTCAGAAGAAGAGTGTGTGTTCTGCGTCACACATCTCCCACTTCTATAGCACCAGAATGGGCAACAGAAGTCTACAAGGCCCTGTACTCAAAACTCTTGCATCGCTACGAGATTCCTGATGCACTTCTTGGTAACCTGACCTACATGGGGCCAACGGATCGATCAAGAATTCAGGGAAGGACTCAAACAAGTCATTGGACGAAAACTTCGTCAGCTGGTGGATGAATTCCCGTCTGACCGCAGGGCGATGTGGAACAACTTACTCATGCACTGTGGAGTAGAATGTTCACCCATGTGGGAGGACGTATACTACAACTAGTACAATATGTCATCCCTCTAAACCTTGTCAGATTCACAGGGGATGTTGGAAATAGAATATGACAAGAAAAACCCCTCGGAGATTGTCCGAGCTCTGAATAAAGGTTCACGTTCTCGGCGGAACCAATTTGACCAACGGCTCTCGGAAGACTAACCGTTGAGACCAAACGGTCAAGAGATCCCCTAATAAAGTGGAATGTGTCACCTGTGTTCGGCTAGCAGAGAAAAGCCGTTGCACGAGAACTTTAATCCTTTCCTATTCATACATACCGAGGATGTTCATTCCCTCGAGCTTACCTAGAATAGTTCTTCCCATCCTGTTCCCCTTTAATTCCGCAGCTTCGCCACTATGTCCTCGCTCCGCTCGCTCCTCGCTCGTCTTGCCTTTGTCTACCACTCCCCCCTTGCAGCTCTTCGCTCCGTCACTCTTGCTCCTTCGCTCAGCACTCACCGACCCATCACTCGCTTCGCTCTCGCTTTCTCTCACTGCCTCCTGTGTACCTCACATCTTTGCTTCCTGATCTCTCTTCAAGCTCTGCGACCAAATCTTCAGGACGTCTCATGCACTTCACCCTTTGTCATTCCGCTGACGTGTTTGTGCTTGTCTCGTTCCTTCTGCCTGCTTCTGCTATTGCAATATCCACTTGTATTCTCATGACAGAATGAAGCCAGAGAACGGTGGAGCAAGCCAGAGAAAGGTGGAGAAACCTAGGGAAAGGTGGAGCAAGCCAATGAAAGGTGAAAGAAGCTAGAGAACGGTGGAGCAAGCCAGAGAAAGGTGGAGAAAGCCAGAGAATGGTGAAGTAAGCCAGAGAACAGTGGAGCAAGCCAGACAAAGGTAGAGCAAGCCAGAGCACGCTGGAGCAAGCCAGAGAACAGTGGAGCAAGCAAGAGAAAGATGGGGCAAGACTAAGAAAGGTGGACTAAGCGAGAGAAAGTAGGAGAAAGCTAGAGAAAGGTGGAGTAAGCCAGAGAAAGGTGGAGCTATCCAGAGAAGGGTGGAGCAAGCCAGAGAAAGATGGAGCAAGCTAGGGAAAGGTGGAGCAAGCCAAAGAAAGGTGGAGCAAACCAGAGAACAGAGGAGCAAGCCAGGGAAAGGTGTAGCAAGCCAAAGAAAGGTGGAGCAAGCGAGGGAGAGGTGGAGCCAGCCAGAGAAAGGTGTAGCAAGCCACAGAAAGGAAGAGCAAGCCAGGGAAAGGTGGAGCAAGCCAGAGAACGGTGGAGCAAGCCAGTGAACGGTGGAGCAAGCCAGAGAAAGGTTGAGCAAGCCAGAAAAGGGTGGAGCAAGTCAGAGAAAGGTGGAGCAAGCCAGAGAAAGTTGGAGCAAGCCAGAGAAGGATGGAGCAAGCCAGAGAAAGGTGGAGCAAGCCAGAAAAAGGTGGAGCAAGTCACGGAATGGTGGAGCAAGTCAGGGAAAGGTGAAGCAAGCCAGAGAATTGTGGAGCAAGCTAGAGAACGGTGGTGTAAGTCAGGGAAAGGTGGATCAAGCCAGAGAAAGGTACAGCAAGCCAGAGAAAGGTTGAGCAAGCTAGAGAAAGGTGGAGCGAGCCCGGGAAAGGTGGAGCAAGCCAGAGAAAGGTGGAGCAAGCCAGAAAAAGGTGGAGCAAGTCACGGAATGGTGGAGCAAGTCAGGGAAAGGTGAAGCAAGCCAGAGAATTGTGGAGCAAGCTAGAGAACGGTGGTGTAAGTCAGGGAAAGGTGGATCAAGCCAGAGAAAGGTACAGCAAGCCAGAGAAAGGTTGAGCAAGCTAGAGAAAGGTGGAGCGAGCCAGGGAAAGGTGGAGCAAGCCAGAGAAAGGTGGAGCAAGCTAGGGAAAGATGGAGCAAGCCAGACAAAGGTGGAGTAAGCCAAAGAAGGATGGAGGAAGCCAGAGAAAGGTGCAGCAAGCCTGGGAACAGTGGAGCAAACTAGGGAACGGTTAAGCAAGCCAGAGGAAGGTGGATCAAGCCAGGGAATGGTGGAGCAAGTCAGGGGAAAATGGAGCAAGCTAGAGAAAGTTGAAGCAAGCCAGAGAACAGTGGAGCAGGCCAAGGAAAAGTGGAGCAAGCCACAGAAAGGTGGAACAAGCCAGAGAAAGGTGGAGCAAGTCCGAGAAAGGTGGAGAAATCTAGGGGAATCTAAAACAAGCCAGACAAAGGTGGAGCAAGCCAGATAACGGTGCAGCAAGCCAGAGAAAGGTGGAGCAAGCCTGAGAACAGTGGAGCAAGCTAGGGAACTGTGGAGCTGTCAGTAAAAGAAATGACTCCGACAAGGTCCTCTCCAGCACCCCTCGGATAATCCAAGGTCTTTGTGTGGGATCAAATCTTTCGAATCCACTTTATTAAAACGGTCGGTTGGGCACGACCGTTGTACCTGAGTCGAGCCGCCCCTCATAAGGTGATCTTATCGCTACGCGTACGGCTAACGGAAAGAAGCCGTTCACCACTATCTTTGTCCTGTTCTGTTGTATATATGGAGGATTTTTATTCCCTCCATGAGTTAACCAGAACAGTTCTTTGCATCTTGTGCCCTCTGGTTCCACGGCTTTGCCGTCGTGTCTTTGCTCTGCTCACTTCTCACCTTCACTTCCTTTGCCAACCATTCTCAGTTCACCCTTCTTCGATCTGCTATCCTTTGCTCTGCACGCATCAACCCATCACTCGCCTCGCTCCTCGTCTCTCTCATCAGCAGCTGTCTGCCCCACATCCCTATTTTCTTGCTCTCTCTCTCTCTCTCTCTCTCTCTCTCTCTCTCTCTTGGCTCTTTCTCAAGGCTTGCGGCTAACTTATGGGAACCGCTCGCCCTTTCTTCTTATCCTGCTGACTCAGCTGTACATGTTCCACTGCTTCTGCCTGCTTTTGCTGTGCGTGTCCTCGCTCTTNNNNGCTCTCTCTCTCTCTCTCTCTCTCTCTCTCTCTTGGCTCTTTCTCAAGGCTTGCGGCTAACTTATGGGAACCGCTCGCCCTTTCTTCTTATCCTGCTGACTCAGCTGTACATGTTCCACTGCTTCTGCCTGCTTTTGCTGTGCGTGTCCTCGCTCTTGCATTCTTCTGACATGGTATCAGAGCATCAGGCAACATCACCTGGTGTCCCGTGACCCAGTCATCGCTCTGCCGCTACCATCACCTTACCCCTCTGATCTGCATCCCTCCGCCGTCGCCACCGCCACTTCGCTTCTCTCCGCTCCGCTAGCAGCTGACATCACCAGTACAGCTTGTAGTGCTCGTCGCGATGAAGAAACGTTTGGTCATCCTGAGAAAGCCCTGCGCCCATTCCACTCCTGCGGCTGAAAACTGGTGACTCGGCGTCAGCAACAACCATAAGCAGTGTTCAAGCCGCCATCTGCCGTCATCTTCCTGGAAACGTCCTCCCACACGCTTCCTGCCGCGTCTCATCATCCCATCTTCCACAAGCACTTCCACCTTCCTTATCCTCTTCATCAGCACCATCTGCTCCATCCGCCTTATCTTCCTCAGCTCCCTCGCGTCCATCGCCAAGAGACGTTTTTTCGTGCTGCTGCTGCTTGTCTTCAGTAACGGCAGATCGCCTTCCGCCACCAGGATATCGGACACCACCAGTCTTCCTGCCCGTCGGTCTCGGGCCAAATGGGGAACAAGCCATCACTCTCCTGATCCACGGACCGGCGTCACTACCCACCTCACAACCTGTCTCACTGCAGCTCAATTCCTCCTTCTGTCAAGATATCAGACACCACTAGTCTTCCTGCCCGTCGGTCTCGAGCCAACTGGGGAACAAGCCGTCACTCTCTTGACAACTGAGGAACTAGTTTCCTTGCCTGCGTCCACTACCGCCTGCTCTCGATTCACCTTGTTCCTTGCCTACTGCTACTGCTCCGTCATCACCCTCATCACGACATCATCATCCTCCTCCTGCCATCGCTTCTCCATCGCTCTCACTAAGCCATTATCGTCTTCTCCTTCACCATCAGTCTCTGCAATTTCTCTTCATCCTCCACTCACATTCCTCATTTCCTCCGGTCCATCCTTGCATCAACCTCTCCCAGCCTCTTCCGCCTCCTAGGAGCCGCCTCTCTGATCAGCTTACGCTTCGGCTTCATCAGCACTGCCTCACAGAGCACGTGGTTTTGCCCCTACGTCCACTCAACCATCAATCATTCCTCCGCTTTCCGCATCGCCATCCGCTTGGCGCAAGGATTTTCCCGGTCGCATCGCCTGTTCCGCGACGACCTACACCTACGCTGAAACATTCGCAGTGCACGTGGTTTCGTCCCTGCGCCCACTCAGCCATCAGTTGCCTCCGCCATCATTCATTTTTCCGCATCGTCTTCCGCTCGGCAAAAGGATCCACCCGATCGCATCGCCCGTTGCGCAACGACCTGGGCCCACGCCGGAACTTTAGCAGCGCACGTGGCTCGCCCCTGCGCCCAGGTTTCGCTATCATCTTCCGCCTCATCATTAGCAGTCATCAGCATGTGTGGCCAGCACAAGGATCTGCCCGAGCTAGCTGCCCACTTCACAACAGACTGCACCCACGCCGGCAGCAGATTTCTTGTGGCGCGTCGGCTTCTGCCTTCCCCTTGCCGCATTCTATTCCCCTATTTGAGCAGCGCATGCGGTTTTGCCCCTGCGCGCACTCGGACATTAAGCTTTTCTCCGCCGCCATTATCGCCTGCTCTGCTCGGCACAAGGATCCGCCCGGTCGCATCGCCGACCTGCGCCCATGCCGATACTACCGCAGCGCATGTGGTTTTGCCCCTGCGCCCACTCAATCATCGATCGCTCCTCCGTCCTGTGCATCGCTTTGTCGCTCGGCACAAGGACCCACCCAGTCACATCGTTTGTTCCGCAACGACCCGTGCCCACACAAAAACTTCCTTACCGCTTGCGCCTACTCAGCCACCACCTCATTCTCCCCCCTCCGCGTCCTTCTCCAGCACCTGGCTCACAACCTACTCAGTCACATCTCCTGCTACTACCTCCCTTTCTGCACCATCAACTACTTCGAGAGCCCCCACTAACTCTTCCACTTCACCACATCTGCTCACACCACCAACAAGACCCAATCTGTTGGGGTAAGATTGATAGAATCATCCACAGACTGCCACACACTCCCAAGAGCATCAACATGGCAGTCCACACCCTCGACTGGACGCACATCTGAGAACTCGATCAGTCCGGAGAAAACATCCACGACTGGTATGGTGGCATACAAGTAAAAGAAAAAACAGTCATTCCTTCACGGGTATTAACCCTCTCTGTTTTTAGAAGGAGTTTATGAAAATCCGGGATGTCCTCCAAGGGCCTACACAACAACCCTTCGAGACATCAAGAGATGCCTCCGCCGCACCACCCATCCTGTATACCACAGAATCATCAATGAAGTGTCACTGGTTAGAGCCATGTGGCACACTTTGGTGGCAGCAGCATGTAATCCAAATCTCTGCAACGACACCGTAAGATCCCTCCATCGAGTGGAAACTCCCCCCATGAGACAACGGCACCGGGATACGATTGCTCTCTAAAGCAATCCTTGCTTTGTCACTCCTTATCCTTTTCTCATCACTCATCAACTCATCACCCTCACTTTGCCTCCTCTCTCTCTCTCTCTCTCTCTCTCTCTCTCTCTCTCTGGGTATCTGTCTCCCTTGCACCTCAATCCAATACATCACTTCTTATCAAGGTCCTGCGACTATCTCCTAACAATGTCTCACATCTCCTTGCTGCCATCATCCATCTGACGTACTTCTCCATGCGCCATTGCTTCTGCATGCTTCTGCCATTGCTGTCTTCCCTCGTTTTATCCTTGTGACATGGTATTAGAGCATCAGGGAACATCACTTGGTTCCTCTTAACCAAGTCGTCGCTTTGCTGCCGCAATCACCGCACCTTTTTGTCAAGCATTCCTCTGCCACCGTCGTCTTCCTATACCTCGCAGCTTCACCAATAGCTGACATCAGTAGCACCACCTTGACAGTCTTGCAAGCAAGAATGACATCCAGGCATGTGGAGCGAGCTCTGTATACACGACATGCCAGTGGCAAACATCTGGTGACTCTTTGTCTGCAACAGCCGTAAGCCACTCTCGAGCCGCCGCCTATCGCCGTATTTGTGGAAGCTTTGCGCTCCTCCTCCGCAGTTTTCTAGCCACTTGTCGCGCTGCTCCAGCCCCCTTATTCTGTAGATTCTACTTGTTTCCTCATTTCTATTTCTGTATCTACTATCACGTCTCTGTCTTAGCCTTCATCTCTCGCATCACTTTCTCTACTCCACCATCTTCTCCCGTCGCCTCGTCATTGCAGTAGAGCTCCGTCCGCCGTTATGACATCAGACACCACCAGTCTTCCTGCTCATGCTTCTAGCCGACTGGCGAGCAAGCCGTCACTTTCCTGACATATGCGAGCGTATGTGCTAACCTCACACTTCTTGCTACAGCCGACTTCCTCTCGTTCTCAGGATATCGGACGCCCCCAGTCCTCCTGCTTGTTGGTCTCGGGCCAATTGGAGAACAAGCCATCACTCTCCTTGCAACAGAGCAACTGGTTGCCTCACTCGTGTCCACTACTGCCACTCTCCACACATCAACTCCATCCTCCTCTGTTACCACAACTACATCAGACTCATCTCCGTTCTTCGCATGGCCAACGACATCTTTATCATCTTCCTCTGTATCAACTCTGCACATTTGCCTCAGCAGCCCCAGTATCTTCTACATCCTCCGGTCTATTTCAACATTAAGCTTCACCATCATCATTAGTCACATATTCATCCTCTTCATCGCTCCACTGTGCATGTGGTTTTGCCCCTGCGCCCACGCCATCAATATCAATCCGCCGCCTATCATCCGCCTCTCGTCATCTGCTCGGCACAAGGATTCTCCCGGTCGCATCACCATTCTTGTGACCCCTGCGTCCACAAAGAAAATGCCACAGTCCTCGCGGCTCGCCCTTGCAACCACATTTTCTCCTCGTAAACTCATTATCAACACCTGTTGCCAGCAAAAGGATCTGCACGAACTAGCTGCCCGCTTCGCAGAAGCCTGCACCTACGCCATCAATAGACTTTGTGTGGCGCGTTGACTCCTGCCTTCCCCTTGCTGCATTCTACCCCCTACTCAGCAACACACGTGGTCTCACCACCGTGCCCACTCCATCAACATCATTCCATCGTCTGCCATCAGCTTCGATCATCAGTTTGGCATACGGACCCGCCTGGTCACATCTCCAGTATCGCGACAACCTGCACCCACGCTGAAACGTCCGCAGCGCATGTGGCCCGCACTTGCGTCCATCTCCTGTCATCAGCCTCTTCCTCATCACCTGGCACCCTTCAGCATCTCCTGCACTGTACGTCCTTGTTTTTATATTTTGCCTCACTATCATCTTCATCAATTTCTCACCACAAAGATCTTCTCGGTCCACCCGCCATTCTGTACTGACCTACGTCTAAACCGATTGCCCCCACAGCATACAAGATATCAGCACCACTCATTCACCTCACCATCCTTACCATTCTCCTCTCAGCGCTCTAACATCCTCCGCAAACCACACTCCCCCTTTCTCATGACAGGCTGACAACAAACCATTTCAATCTTTAATGAAGTTGCCTCTCTCAATCACAACATTGTCTGGCCATGCATCAACGACGATGTGAGTCACAACTTTCCACAATGGTGTCGTCAGCTTTGGTGAGAAGTTTCCAACGTGGAAATCCATGGTTTCAACCTTCTCGATGTCCTTCGAAACATAGGAGGTAGAGATGCTCGTCGAACAGCACAGACACGGGGAGAATACGAAGGAGCCCAAACTCAACTGCGAGACCTTACTACCTATAATGAGTTTCATCACAATCATCGAAGCACATCGGCATCAACCTCTTCCCTGGACTATGAGCGCAATCAGGAACTACTACACCTGAAGATGAACACAGTCCCCCTGAACCTCGTCTAGCCCCTCTGGATCATCCTCCATGCTGTCTATTTGAGCAAGAACAACGTCTTCAGTTACACCCCTTCATGAGAGACCACAGGAGAGTCAAGGAATAAGAAGTAATAAGGGCAATAGAGGAACGACCACACACTCCTCAATCTCCTACATCCTCTAATGGGATAGAATACTGCAAGCATTACTTCTGATCCCTCATTCCTGCCCAACTGTACCAAGCAACACTGCATCTCTTGTCAAGTTTTGAGGAGGGGTGTCATAATGAAGCCTTGACAAGAGAAGGAAGAATATCAAGAATGTCTCAACAACGGTTTAGGTCCAGACACCAAACCACCTTGACCAACGGTCCTCTGGTTATCCCATGGGTAAGGTCTATCGGTCAAGTTATCCCCTAATGATGTGACACCTGTCACCTGCGTTTGGCTAGCAACAAGAAGCAATTTTTTTGCTATTTTTTCCTGTTCTGCTTGTAAACACCGAGGATATCCATTCCCTCGAGCTTTCTGATCGCCTCACGCTTTGTGAGCAGGAGTTTATAGACAATCAGTTTGCGAAGGTAACAACGTTGTTTTTGCGTTAGTTTTTGTACAGCAACATGATCACAACATTTATAGGGCTAGTTTTGAGCTCTCCAATGCACCAAACTGCTAGTGATTCAGCCAAGAAAAGCCCAAGTTACGCTTGCTGAAGCGCAGGTCTCACCCACGACATAAACGTCTAACGGTTCCATGGTGCGCACACGCCGTGGCGCCTTTCTTCACCTGCGAAGAGCCTTTCCCAAGGCACACATCACATTGCACGTGGTGTACGGGTCCCCTGCACTATTTCCATGCACCTCCCCTGCTTTTGGGTCAAGTTTGGTGATGGGGTGTGACGAGGTTCAAAACCTGTCCGCGGACCTGCAGTCAGAATTTTGACCAATTTCCCGATAACAAAACGTTACTGGGTTTCGGACGCCGAGCCTTGATTTTGGCTAAGTCCCTCTGTAACAACCTACACAACAGGATCCGGTGGATAATTCACCTGATCAGGTGGATCATCCACCGGACGCTTCGGCAGGCCTTCTGGAAAAAATTCTCCTGATGGTATTTTTGTTCCTCGGTCCGGTCCATTATCCACCGGATTTCAAGTCGCAGCCGGCTCCCAGAGCCACTGCGCATACCCCAACTTTGAAAGGCCATATCTCCCTTGATACTTCTTCGATTGTGGTGAAACAACCTCCACCGGATTCAGCGACTTGTAAACTTTATAGGGCAATGATTCATTGTAGGATCTGAGCAATCCCTGTGTTGCCAGATCCACCGGCGTGGAGTTTCCACTTTCTGGCAGCTCGTCGGCGCCTCCCGACGCCACACTTGGGCATGCGGAGAGGCAACTTTTCAATATTCTCCCCTTTGCACCTGCCATGCCCGTTGCTCCTGCTTTCTCTGGCTCATCTTTTGCTATGCACTCCAGCCCATCATAGTTGGTCATCGCAAGTCCGGCCACGCTCATCGCGTGCCGTTCCGCAGGTTGCGCTTTGGTCAAGCAATCCGCAAGCATGTTGTGCATGCTTTAGTGCTGCAGCACCACCTGCCCCTTTTCAACCATGTGCTGTGCGTAGTGATAATGTACATTGATGTGCTTCGTCCTCCTGTATTGCGTCGGGTTGTTGGTCAGCGAGATGGAGCCGGTGTTGTCCTCTTGCACCGCTGTTAGCTCTTGCTGTGGCATGCCTAGCACCCCTAGCAACCTGAAGAGTCACACCGCCTCCTTGACCGCCTCAGCCAGCGCGATGTACTCTGCTTCCATTGTGGAGGTGGTGATACAGTCTTGCTTCCTGCTGTACCACGAGATTGTTGCACCAACGAGGAAGAACACGTCGCCGGACGTGGACTTCTGCTTGTCCACAACTCCAGCGTAGTCTGCATCTGTGGAGCAGACCAGACGCAAGGGGTCCGTCCGCCCTTTTCCGTCGAGCCTCAGATGCGCGTGCCGCGTTGCCTGTAGATAGCGAAGGATGCGCTTGACCGCCTGCCAGTGTAGTGGCCCTGGATCAGCCACGTACCTGCTCACTTGGGCCACCGCATAGGCCAGGTGTGGTCGGGTCGCCACCATAACGTACATGAGGCTGTCCACCGCCGATTGGTAGGGTACCCTTGTCATATCCTCCTGCTCTTCTTTTGTTTGCGGTGCCATTGCCGAACTCAGTTCTCAGGTTGTGGAGATAGGACTATACACTAGTTTGCAGTCCTCCATGCCGTACCGCTTCATCACCTCGGCCACGTATTTTCCCTGTCCCAGCTCAAGCGTGCGCGTCTTTCGGTTCTGCATAATACTCACCCCAAGGTAGAACTCCAGCTCCCCCATGTCCGACATCTGGAACATACTGCCCAGCTGCTCTTTCAGCTGCTGTAGGCCCAGAAGGTCTAAGGACCACAAGATCAGATCGTCCATGTAGAGTGGGACGATTTGATGGAGCTTCTTGCTGCACCGTATGTAAACGCTGTGATCCACCTCAATGTACTTGAAGCCAAGTGGTGCTATGAAGCTGTCCATCTGTTGGTACTAGCATCGGGATGATTGTTTTGGCCCGTAGAAGGGCATCCGCATCTTGCACACCTTGCCCTCCGGCACCTCCACCCCCTTTGGCACCTCCACGTAAATTTCTTTGTTGACGATGCCATTGAGGAAGGCCATCTTTATGTCCATTTGGTGGAGCTCCATGTCCTTCGTAATTGCCACCGCAAAGATTGCCTGGATGGTCGTGAACTTGGCGACAGGGTGAACGTCTCATTATAGTGCTTTCCCTTATGCTGTGCGTACCCCTTTGCCACAAGCCGCGCCTTGTACTTGTCAATCTCACCTTCCTTTGTGAACTTGGTCTTAAAGACCCACTTGAAGCCAATGACCTTGGCATCTTTCGACCTATTAATCAGCTACCGCGTGTCATTTTCAGCAATGGACACCAACTCTGACTTGATGGCGGCGTCCCACTGCTTCCCCTTGGGCCACGCAAGTGCCTCTTGCACGGTCTTCGGCTCTATTGATGTAGCCAGCATCCACAGCGTCATGCCCATCCATCAACTGGTGCCTGCGTCAAAATGCTTCCCCGCTCTCTGGAGCCTCCCGCTGCGGTGCAGTAGTTTTGGTGGCGTCTCGTCACTCAGCTGGTATCCTTTCGACTCTGCTTGCTCCAGTGAATCATCGTCCGGACGGCTCCCCGCGGATCCCTCCCGCTCCGGTGAACCATGGACCGGACGGCAGCACTTCTGGAGGATTTTTCTCCGACGCCCGACGCGAACTTTGCCCGGAGTGCGCGCTTTGGGACTCGCGGTGCCTCCTTCGACGGATCATTCTGCCGGATCTTTAGCCCAACTACATCATCGTTGGAGTCCTCCAAGTTGGCTTCTGCACTTGCTGCACCGCCACGATCCAATGCTGCATCATCAACTTTGCGTCCGTTGTCTCCTCCTCATAGTCAAGGAGTTGGAACCACTCTCCCTGTTTTGGGGTGTTCCTAACGCTCATGTCATTGCTGCTGCTACTGAAGCTTTGCTACTTGTCGAACTCGACATTACAACTGTGAATGATCTCTTGCGTGCGCGGGTACTGGAGCCGGTACGCCTCTTGTGCGCTCTTGTAGCCGAGGAACAAGCACGGCTTTGCCCGCGGTTCTGACTTGCTGTCACGTTGCTGCGTCGCTTGCACCATTACGTGCGCCTTGCACCCGAAGACCTTTAGGTGCGCCACGTTTGGCTTGTGCCCACTCCAAACCTCCTGCGACGTCTTCCAGCCGCCCTTACCCTTCAGTACTGCACTTGGGGTGAGGTTGATGGTGCAACTCGCTCTACGCACAGCCTTTATCCAAAACTCTCGTGATAATCTCGCATCCACAAGCATGGTCCGCACCATGTTGAGTAGCGTCTGGTTCGCCTACTCTGCCACTCCGTTGGACTGTGACGAGTATGGTGTAGTGGGTTCCTACTTGATGCCATGTTGTTGCATCCACCCGCTGCAGCCCACGTACTCTCTGCCATTGTCGTTGCATAGTGCTCTGACCTTCCAACCAGTCTGCTCTCCACCGCTGCGACGCACTCCTTCAGCCGGTCCAGGACCTCGCCTTTCCGCTTCATGAAGTACACGTAGAATTTTCTGCTACAGTCATCAATGAAGGTGACAAAGTATCTCAAGCCGCTGTTTGACGGCGTTTTGAACGGTCCACACACGTCACTGTGCACGACCTCTCGCAGGTCCTTTGCTTGTGCCTTGTTCTCATTGAACGGCTTGCGCCGCGCCTTGGCCAAAATGCAAGGCTCGTACTTTTTGTGTGCTGCTACATCTACAATAGCGTCTACTGCACCGTCAATGACAAGGCCGTGCACTATGTCGAGCTTCGCCATCTTCTTAACGGTTGCGGGTGCCGGCTGCCCCAGTCGTTGGTGCCTGAGATCCAGATCAGCGCTTCCTCCCTTGGCCATGTTGACGACGCGCTCCTACGAGTCTATTGCGTCTGATGCCACGGGGACCACTTTGGTCTCCACGGTGTAGAGACTACCCTTGTGCTTCGCCTCCAGCACAACCTCACCGTCGCCGTCGATGCCACCACTGCGCCTTTCCTGTAGAAGAGCACCTCATATCCCTTGTTCGTCAAGCGGTGGACACTCAGGATGTCAGCCAAGCTGGGGACATGCCGCACATAACGGATTGTGCACAACTCCTTACCGCCCAGGACAACTTCCACCTCCACGTCGCCTTGGCTGGCCACCGGCTCGACTTTGTTGTTCGCGACCACCATTGACTTGGAAGACTTCTCATAAGTGACGAAACCCCACCTTCTCGAATTGGGTGTTCTCCTTGGCCCGGGAATCTAGGCACCGCCTGTTGGCTTTCTTCAGGAAGTGGTTCTTGTTGCCGTTGAGGAGATACCTGTCCTTGCTATTTTTGCCGCCGGTCCGTACCTCCTCGGGGCACTCACGGGCCCAATGGCCCTCCTTGCTGCAGTTGCAGCACACACATTTCTTGGCGCCCTTCTTGCCGCCGCCTCTTCCGCCGCTTTCTTTGTCCCCGTTTCCGCCACCACGCGTTTTGGTGACGAGGGCCGATGAGGAAGATGAGGACTTCCCACAACTCGAGCGATGCGCCTCGTTGCTGGTACGGCGTGGACTGGCGGGGAAGAGGCCAGTGGGGAATCGGATTCCAGATCCATGTCATGTAAGCTATGGCTTCAAAGTAGAAGCCATTGGCGAGACCACACTCAACCCGCATGGTGCGGACGGCGTTGGCCATAGTGCGGTTCCACTGCTCGGAGACGCCATTCTGAGCAGATGTGTATGACGCTGACGTCTTGTGGTGGACACTGTGGGAAGCAAGAAACGTGGTGGTCTCGCCCATGTACTCACCACCGCGATCGGAGTAAAAGCAGCGAAGAGATCAACCACACTTGGGCTCCGCAAGGACAAGCCAGTCCTGAATGGTACGGGTGACATCGCATTTCTGCCGAAGGCAGAAGACCCAGCGCTAGCGAGAGTAGTCATTAGTGAGGGTCAGGACATATCGGCCACGCTCGCCGACGGACTCGGTAGGAAGGGGACCCATGACATTGGAATGGACCGCGTCAAGAGGGGCGGACGCACGGGAGGAAGACTGAGGGTACGTGGACCGGTGCATCTTACCCTGAGCGCAATCAATGCACTTTGTGGGGCACGGTCAAGGGAGAGTGTCTGGGTCGATGCCCTTGGCCGGCTAGGTGCGGAGCATGCTATCGATGACAGCAGAGTGTACGAGAAAAGGCGGCGATGCAAGAGGCGTGTATGCTGCGAAGAGATCGTACTGGTGACAAACACATGGCCTATGGCGACAAATGGAAAGGGGACGGAAGGTGAGGTGGACTGGCGAAGGACATGCCACAGGTTGCTACGGGCGGTAGCGTGAAGAACAACAAGACGAGACGGACGCAATGACACAGTGCTAACACCACGCGACTGCACAATGTCCATGCTTATGCTATCAAGGGTAGTAACGGACAGAAGGCTGAGCTCAAGACCTGGGACAAAGAGGACATTGGTCACGAAGACATCACCGGCAGGACCACGGGAACGAACGACACCGACACTGTGGACAGGTAACACCTTTCCGGTGCCTTTCCGGATACCAGATACATCGCCAGCAGGACCAAGCATACTAAAGGCCTCACGAAAGGCCGTCATGTGATGCATGGCTCCAGAGTCGATGATCGAGGTCTCGGCAGGGTCTTGGACCGGTGTCGCCGGATCACTGACAGTCACATGGCAGCAAGCAAGAGACATGGACGCG
Organism: Penium margaritaceum; assembly: GCA_023375785.1. Classification (NCBI taxonomy): domain Eukaryota; kingdom Viridiplantae; phylum Streptophyta; class Zygnematophyceae; order Desmidiales; family Peniaceae; genus Penium; species Penium margaritaceum. The sequence goes on from SZWC01005591.1 coordinate 91,480, forward strand.
TTGGAAGGGGCTGCAAACCGAGACTGCCAATCATCAAGCCACGCGACGTCCTCACAAAGGGGGGCAGAGGAGATCACAGAAGATGGCGAGAAAGACAAGGAAGCAGGACACGACCGTAGCTCAAGCTCAGTCATGCAGGGCAATGGGGATGAGTAGGAGGTGACACAACTCGTACTTCCGTGGGGAGGAGGGTTATGCTCCGAGCTGAAGCACAATTAACTACTCCAGCTACCGCTCACGCGTGGACGGCCGAGGAGTGTAGATTGAGTGCGGAGTGATGGTGCCTGATCCCGGATAGAAGGAGGACTGCCCCGATGAAGGGAATGGAGGCGCCGACGGCTGCGGATGATACTGTTGTAAAGCTGGTGTCTACGGGACCGATGTCGCGATCGGAGGAGTTGAACTGCTGGACGGAGTCGAAGCGTCGGGGGCTGCGAAAGCCATGGCAGCAGAGGCGAGACGGCGCTCCCGCTGGCAACGCATGGTGGCGATGATGCACGCCTCGTCCGTCCATAGCGGGCACGTGTATCACCCTTGCCCTAGCTGGCCACAATTGTGGCAGACCGAGCCACTACCGCTGGACCCAGTCGACTGCTGCTGCTGTTGCTACTTTTGACTCTTGCCCTTCTTCCCTGGCGCTTCTTCTTCCCCGACAACGAGGAGCTGGTGGAGGTAGCTGCTGCGGGGGAAGCAACGGCCATGGAAGTGACGGCCACGGAAGCGATGGCAGGGGAGGGACTCCATGTGAGCTTCCTCAATCCTGAGGAAGAGCTCGTATACCCAAGGCATGAGGGTGTCCTGGGCTGCTATGGTAGAGAAGGTATCCTAGGCGTACTGGACAAAGACGTCCGCGTACGCGCTGGTGGCACCGCGCTTGATGGTGAGGAGCGTGGCCAAAGGGGGTGGAGGAGAGGTGCCCAGGCCACGGAGGATGTCCTCAACCCGCTGCCAGCAAGCAGTGACTGTCTCGGTCTCCCCCATGTGCAGGGAGTTGAACTCCCGCAGCTGATGGCTGGTCTCAACGTCGTTGGACAGGTGATGGGGACAAGTGAGGACGTGCCACGCGGCTGCAGGGTCGGGGATGCCACCAGTGGTAAAGTCACCCAGAAAGGGCTCTAGGACGAGGCGGGAAGCCAGAGGAGCAATGGGGACGAGGGTGCGTACGGCGCGACCGGCGTCATACAGCTGGTCGGCCTAGGTGGAGTCGTACGGGAGGGTATAGTATGCCTGCAGACCCTCATCCTGTGCCCAGATGCGGAAGTTGAGCTCTCAGCTCCGGAACTGCTCGCCGGCCTGGAGCGCCGGGGGCGGCGTCTAAAAGTCCTTTTGCCTGCGGCCGGCGCCCAGAGTGGGGCCAAGGACTACAGTCACTGTCCTCCGCTAGCGCTGAGTCTGCTGCCGCGCCAAGTAATGCGTGGCAACGGACACAATGGGACTGGCGTGCCCAGGAGGAATGAATGGCGGCGGGGCACTGGTGGCAGTCTGTGAGGCCAGCGGCTGTAGTGCTGCAAGCTGTTGCGTCAGGGCGGGGAGCTGTTACGGAACGGCAGTCAGGGGGTCAGAGGTGCCGGCAATGACCCATGTGGGCTGCTGCTGCTACTGCTGCTACTGGTGCTGTTCTTATTGCTGCTGCTGCTACAGCTGCTGCAGCTGCTGCAAGAACGGGGGGCTGGGGGTCCCCCCAACAAAGGAGGATCCCTCCCCACTGGGGCTGTTAACCATGGTGAGTTTTGGTGCCCCTTTCTTCGTTTTTTTTGTGCTACTGATGTCACCAGTAACGTGAGCCTAGGACGGATGACGTGAGCAGCTGTCGCCACGTTATCTGTAGGACTGTTGTTGTACATTTTTCTCCCCCTCCCCCTTTTTCCCCTCTTTTTTTGTGTGTTGATAACATCAGCAGTGACGTCAGCGATAGGATGCTGACGTCAGCAGCAGCTGTTCTTAGGGTCGCTACTATAGGTGTTGCTGCTGCTGCTCTTGCAGCTACTGCTGCTCCTGTAGCTGCTACTGGTGCTGTAGCTACTGCTGCTATTGCTTCTGCTGTTGCTACTGTTGTTGCCACGGCTGCTACTGCTGTTGTTGCTGCTCGTGCTGCTCGTGCTGCTGCTGCGACTGTTATTACTGCTGCTGCTTCTGTTGTGGCCGCTGTCGTAGTAGCAACTACTACTGCTGCTACTGCTGTGTGCTGCTACGGCTACTATGGCTGCTGCAGCAGCTATGGCGGCTGTTACAGTTGCGACAAAGGCGTTGGTGGGGTGGGGGATTTATTTTCCTTTTTTTTCTCTTTCGTCCGTCACAGCGAGCTTCGCTTCTCGCTATGGACAGCGGGCTGCGAGCAGCGGATTCTCTGCTCATTGCCAGCAGTCCGCTGCTCGCTGCGAGCAGTAGGCTCGCTGTCTGCAGTCCATCGCTTGTGGCGTGCTGCAAGTAGCAGCAGCCGCTGCTGGCTGCTGCCAGCTGCTACTTGCTGCTGCTACTGCTACAGCCGGTTGCTGCTGCTGCTAGCTGCTACTGCTGCTGCTTGCTGCTAAGACTGCTGCATTCTACTAGTGCTGATGCTCGTTGCTACTGTTGCTCACTGCCGGTGCTGCTTGTTGCTGCTGCTGCTCGCTGCCGCTGCTGTTGCTGCTGCGAGCTGTTGCTGCTAGCCGCCGCTATTGCTTGTTGTCATGGGCTGCTGCTACTATGGGCTAATACGAGCTGCTGTTGTTGCCGGCTGCTGCTGCTACACGCAGCTGCTGTTGGCTACTGCTGTTACTACTCACTGCTTTTACCCATCGCTGCTGCTATTGCAGGCTGCTACTGTTGCCTGCTAGTGCTGGTCACTACACCTGGGTGACGTTTCCGTGTGCGTCGTCACCCGCAGGTGTCGAACGCCGCCTGCCGCTCACCTCCTCGTGTTACGCGTGGGGTCAGTGCTACTGGAAAAATCTGGCAGCATTTCCCCTGGCCCAATGGCCGTGGGAAAAAATCTGACGCCGCCACCAGGCCGGTCAATGCTGCCGGAAAAAATCCGGCAGCATTTCCCCTGCACTGGCACGTATGGTGGTCGCCGGCGTTGTCTGGCACCTGTACGCCAGTCTTCTGCTGCTACTGCTACGCTCTGGCTCTAATACCAAAAAGGAAATGCTAGGCACCAGGTTGGGGCAGCAGCGTTGTTAATGTAGCGTGCGGGCTTGCACGCTCATTGCTTAAGTCTGCTGCCCCCTAAGTCTGCTGCTCTAGAGTCCAAGTCTGGAAGCTCTTTGTTTGTTGCTTAGAAACACGCGCGCCAGTGTTAGCGCCAGAAAGCAGCTGAAAACTGAAAGTGACTGATTAAGAATGAAGAATGAGCAACAATGGGAGACCCCTCCAAGTTCTAGCTCCCTCCAGCTCTGTAGAGCTCGTTACTCAGCAAACCAGCCAATTAGAAAATAGACCTAGACCTATTTTCTGGCAGGCAGGGTTTTCTCGGTGAGCCCTGCCAGACGGCCGACAGCCCAAAACCCGGGCGTTGTCCGTTTTGCTTGAAAACTGGACCATACCATAATACGGACGCTGCAAACGCAGCCGTGCGGTCAGAAATAACTAGAAATAGGAAAAAAAGGTTATGGCTGCCTGAACCCAGGGAGTGCCTACGATGGTCCATGATACAAAACAATGCCACGCAACATGAGACATGGACCCTATGCAGAGCATGACGCTGCAGACGCAACAATACAGTTAGATCCAGCGCCTGACGCATGCAGACAGCATCTGCGGTGGCAGTGACCGCCGGCGACTTGACCGCCGAGGAGGCCTGCCAATGGAGCTGAGCACGTCGCCGGGGAGAGGAGGCTCCAGCGAAGTGCGAGTAGGTCTCAGCGTGCGTCGGCTCCACCGGACGACACTCCAGCAACGTCGAGTCTCGCCGTCAGTCATCTGCACGCCGATGTACACAAGCCAGGAGGACACGGCAGGGCACAATGAGGATGCGCAAAACCCAACATTGACTAGTGGCTGGAGGACCGCGCCATGTGGTTGAGCAGTTGTATTTCCCTTGCACGCAAGTGAGTGATATTGTTTATGCATTAACAGGGAGGAGTGAACTTCGCATAGACCACCTCCGTTGCTGTAGAGGACTCGGACCTCAGCCAAGGACCAAGTGCACTCCTCTGTAGCAGTCTTTCGCCTACACAAGGAGTTGCGCTTGGGATTTTGTCTCGGTTATGTCAACATGCTCTGGTCCCTGTTCAACGGGCATGACCATTGCAACGAGTACATGGGGCACATCCCGGACCACCGCAGGATCAGGGAAGAGGTTGCTGACATCAGCAGGGAGCTCTCTTCGAGGGTGGAGGTCAGGCAATGGAGAGACATGCAGCTGTCCCAGGGAGGAGGGGGGTCAGACTTGAATCTCAGGGGTAGGGGCTAAGGGATGGTTTTGGTGCTAACTGTTGATGAGTGTCTAGAGCATGTATTCCCTTGCTGAGCTGAAATGGCAGCGGCACAAAGAGCACAATGTGAACGGTACGCAGAACAGAGAAGTGTGATCGGAAACCGTGACCATAAAATAACAACTGAATCTTACAAAGTGGCGATGAGCACCTCTACTTAGCTAGGAAGCGCACACGACACATCACGCCCGCCTCCGAAGAAACTGACCAACTCGTTCCCAAACGATTTCTTTACATATCGATGCGCTATGTTTAGGGTTTCACCTGCAGGGTTGGTGCCTCGTGTGTCATCTCACGCGGGTTCAGGTTGGAGAGCAGCCAACACAATGGCGTCTGATGTGCATCATTCCATTTGCTTGTCTCGAATCCTTCAGGGATCGCTCCCTTCAAGGTGTCAGATCTTTGCTGTCATGCCTCTGAAGATGAGGACATGCTTCTTGGCCAATATGAAGTCACTACCTTCAATTCCACAACTCTGCAGTAGTCGCGGATACTTTTTGTACCACAGGTGTTGTGCCAGTCCATGGCTGCATTGAAGAGATTTGTCCAAAGACCCAGCAGAAGAAAAGACCCTGCACGCTTTGCTTGCAAGCAGTGACCTAGTTCTTAACTTGGGCATTTCAGTTTGTGGTGCAACCCATTAGACCTTAAGGAAGAATTCAACAAGAAGCCAAAAAGAAAACCCTTCAGGAATGTAATCAGTACAGTCGAACGAGTCTCGCCGTCACCATCTACCATCCGCCGAGAGACTCATACGGCGAAAAGTTGCCGAGGCGTGGTCGGAGGCTCGACAGATGCGCTCGCAGAAAGCGGTACACCGACTCCGTGGCTGTTGCTGCGATGCGCAGCACTGTGACTGGCGCCTGCCACCACGCGACAGCATGTGGCACATGGCACAGCATAGGTAAGAATGTCGTGAAAGAAGTGCCTCTTCTCTGAACCCATGTGGAAGAACAGACCCTTCCCGACTTGCACTACTGNTCACCACTGTCACTTTCACCACTGTCACTTTCACCACTGTCACTTCTATGACCCATACAAGTTCCCACTCACACCACCCCGACTCGCACGGCAGTGAGCAGGACCTCGACAGTGACAGATTGATCTGAAGTGAACAAGCAAAAGTTTTGACAATGGCGTTTCCATCCACGCAGCTGAGGTCACGGTGCACCGACTCTGTGCTCTTTCAAAGTGTTCCAGCAATCAGAAGCAATCAGAGCTTCTGCAAAATCAGAGCATTTGTGACTCACCCCGGAGTGGTGCTCCAGTGCGCTGCATGTCACAAAGAGCCCTTCCTCCCAGGTGCTCTCGTTACCACTGCTGCTGCCACCAATGCTTCTGCCGCCGCTGCTGCTGCTGCTGTTGGTGCTACTGTTGCTGCCGCCGCTGGCAGAACCAACATTGCTGCTCCTTGCGCCGCTGCTGCTACTGACGGAGATGGCGGAGGTACCGAAGGGGCGGCGGCGGCGGAGGACTGCCTCTGCCATTCGCTCCGCCGTCGCCTTCATTGCGTGCTGCAGCGGCAGCGTCACTGACCTGCAGGCGGAGGAGGGGGAGGGGGAGGAGGAGAAGAAGAAGAAGAAGAAGAGGAAGAGGAAGAGGAAGAAGAAGAAGAAGAAGAAGAAGAAGAAGAAGAAGAAGAAGAAGAAGAAGAAGACTATTTCCTTGAGGCAGCGTTGCTGCTGTGCATGACAGAGGAGGAAACGATAAGCATTGGCCAGACTGCAGAATACTCAAGGCGTGGAAGCGGCATCACCACTCGAGGAGAGAGAGGAATGGGAGCAGCATTGCACAACCGCCCAGTCTAGAGTGACTGCATGATGCAGCGGCAGCGAAACCAGCCTAAAAAAAAAAAGGACGTGTTGACATGCTGAGGATTGGCGAGAGACGTTGTCATGTCTGACGACGTTGTCATGTCTGACGACGTTGCCATGTCTGACGACGTTGCCATGTTTGACGACGTTGTCATGTTTGACGACGTTGTCATGTCTGACGACGTTGTCATGTCTGACGACGTTGCCATGTCTGACGACGTTGTCATGTCTGACGACGTTGTCATGTCTGACGACGTTGTCATGTCTGAAGACGTTGTCATGTCTGACGACGTTGCCATGTCTGACGACGTTGTCATGTCTGACGACGTTGTCTTGTCTGACGACGTTGTCATGTCTGACGACGTTGTCATGTCTGACGATGTTGTCATGTCTGACGACGTTGTCTTGTCTGACGACGTTGTCATGAGTGGCGACCTGGGGTTGCCATAGTGATCTTGTCCTGTCTTGTCATGCGACAATGTCGCAATCGTGTCACTGAAATCGTATCACGCCATGCTGTCTTGTCGTGTGTCGCCCAGTGTCGTGTCATGTCGTGTCATGTCGTGTGATGTTGTGTGATGTTGTGTGATGTTGTGTTGTGTTGCGTTTGTCATGCAGCAGCAAACACATCGTGTTCTGTTCAAAGCTTTCTCTACCATCCACACCAAAGAGAGTTTTTCATTCCCTTCTTTTTTGTTTTCCCTCGTTTCTTTGCTTGTCTTCTCACCTACCCCAAAACGAACGCACTGTTAAGGCTTTGCACACATTACCATGGATTCAATCTCGTGGCATGTTACATGGCAT
>SZWC01005592.1:14586-63718 GCA_023375785.1 Penium margaritaceum
CCTCAATGGCCCGCTTCCCTTTTTCCTTGCGGTGCGATGTTGGTGTGGTCTCCGCGGACGGTGTCTGTTTCTTTGCGGCGGAATCCTTTTGCGGCTCAGCCTCCCGGCTGATTGGCGCCGCGTGAGCTGGGACTGCCTGCCCCCGGGAAGCCGCGAATGCTGTAGCTCTTCTGGCGGCACGCTGGAGTTTGGCTCTTCTGTCGAGTAGAGCCGGGGACAGAGTCAGCTGTGGGGTGTTCTTCCGCGCTCCTCCTCTGGCCGCCGCCGCTTTGGCGAGCACGTCTTGATCTTGAATCCTGCTTTCCCCTTGTGCCTCCTGCCGCTCTGCTGTCTGTGCCTCTGCTGCTTGTTCTGCCGCGGTTACCGCCCCTCTTGCGCCTGCTGCTTCTTCCTCCGGGGCGGTTTTCGCCTCTTGTCCTGTAATGTCCACTCCTACGTCGTGTTCCGCGGCTGCAACTTCTGCTTCTATCACAGCTTCTACCTCCTGCGCCGCCTTTTGTTCCGCTGCAGCTTCTTCCTTCCGCCTCCGTTCTTCTGCCATCTTCTGCCAATGTACCCGCAGTCGCTCCCTCATGCTTGTGAGCTCCGAGGAGTCGCGGAGATACTCTTGCGCCTCTTCGGTTTCACTGTGAGTGCGTTTCTTTTCCTCGCGGCACACGTTGACTGCTTCACGGGCGCAGTGATGTAGTGCTTCTTCTGTTATTGATGTGAGAGTTCCCTGAAGGGATTTCCATAACCCTTCCGCTACCTCCGTCACGGCCCGCTGGCGCGTGGCATTGTCTAGAGTCAGCCGCCAGGCGTTGGCGATGGCGGTGAACCAATGCTCATGCTGCTGCTCTGCCGCGGAGAAGGCTGCCAGCTCTGCTGTTGTGTACTGCAGTCCCCACCTGCGGGAGGTAAGCCCAAATAGGTAGCCCCACCTCCAGAGTTCCGCTGTTGCCTTGCGGTCCGGTGCTTCCATTGTTCCTGCCGGCATGCGGGCGGCGTGGTATATCGTGAGTGCCCGGGCACGCTCCTGAAGTAGATGCACATAGCGGCGTGTGGGATCCGCGGTTTGATCACGGCGGACCAGGAGCCACCATTCGCGGGCGGCATCCACATTGCGGTCAGGATGTACCATGTCCAGGAGCGATGCCACACCCGCCATGGCCTGCGCAGGACAAAGGTTGAGGAGGTCGCGGAGCACCAAGAGGAGACGCTCGGCCCCCGCCGTTTCCAGCAACTGTACCTGTCGTGCCTGCAACCCTAAAGCGAGGGCAGTCTTGGCCGTGCCCTTCAGCGCCACCTGCCAGACGGGGTTGAAGAAGGAGTCCCCTAGGTTTGCGCGGACTGCCTCCGGGAGTTCGTCAAGTAGGTGGATGATTACGCTGCTCACCACGTCCAGCACGTAATCAGTCTTGGGATGATCTCCACTGTCCCCAGAGCTTTCCTCCAAACGTGTCCGTGCGCCCTCCATGATTGTGCCGGCGCTGAGTAAGGGACGTAGGGTTCCGTGTGAGGACGGTGGAGAGGAGGAATACGCGGTTGGTGCAGATGGGCCGGACGGTGGCAGTGCTCCCGCAACTATCATCACCACCGGGGATGCAGTCGGACCAGATGGTGGAGGCGTACTAGGCGATGCTGCCATTGCTGCGGTAAGGATTGGTGTCGGGGGTGCCCCAGGAGATGCTGACTCATTTGGTGCCGCGGAATGGCCTGTTGCCGGAAGTCCGGATAGTGTTGCTGCTTCGAGTGCCGCTGAGGCTTCTGGTGCCGCGGGAGGGCCTGGTGTCGGCAAGGCCTCAGATGTTGCCGCTCCTGCTGTTGCCGCAGGAGTCGGGCCCGGAGGGGCTCCAGGTGATGCTATTCCTGCCGCAAACGGGCCTGATGCTGGAGGTGCTCCTGGGGTTGCACCTGATGCCGCTACCGTTGGTGACGCCGATCGTCTTGCACTCGTTGTAACACGGCCCGTGGGTTGTCGTCGAAAGGTCCGTCTCGTGGCACGCTCACCCCCCCCCCGTTCGAGGGCGCGGACCTGGTGCCAGAAGGGCGAGCCATGGTGGATGCTGTTCCGCGGGTGTTGTTAGAATTGCGCGTAACACGACGGGTGAACTCGGTGCGAGAAGCGGGCGGCGTGAGGACCATAGGGGGAAGGACGGAGAGTGGTCGAGCCGAAGTGAAGAGCGGGGTGAACGATTGAATACCGTCTGCAGAAATGAGACTGAGAATGCCCGCTCCGAGCAATATATCCGCCTGGCGCGGCGCGAGCCAGTCGGCTGCCAGGAGCATATCATATGTGCGGACGGCACATACCTGCACGGTATGTGGTGCATGCACGTTGGCTACCTGGATAGGCAGGGCCTCGATCTGTCCAATGGCTGCATCGATGGCTGCGGTGGAGATGGAGAAGCGGAGTCGGGTGGGAACGATGAGGTGATCAAGACACAGGGTGCGGGCCATCCGTAGCGCAATTGTAGTATGGGTGGCACCGGTGTCCACGATGGCCACGAACTTACGGCCACACACCCAGACGTAACACCATGCCACGTGGATGTCGGTTGGCGGTGGTGGACCGTTGGTCAGCGGTGTGGGGGTCCACGTGCATGATGCTTGGCAAGCCTCCTCCCGGATGCGGGAATGTGTTGTGACAATTGCATGGGCCACCATGCAGACCCCTGTATCACGGGTGAGGGTGCAAGAGAGGCGGATGCCGACGGGGAAGAGGGAAGGGTTGTAGGATGAAAAGAGCGCCTCGAGTCGTTTCGCAGATGTGGGGGAATGGAGAAGGAAATCGACCAAGGAGAGGGGGTGCCGCGTGTCAAGAAGAGGGGAGGCAGTGGGTGGAGGGGTCGTTGAAGAAGAAGCGATGACCACCGGTGCGGTTGTGGGAGTCCGGTGGGACGACGGCTGAGAGGGAATGTGTGCTGCGACGTCCTCCAACGTCCAGCCGCGGATGTCAGGATTGAAGCGGCGGGCAAGCTGAAGACCGGTATCGGCGAGAGCAGGGAGGATCTCCGCGGTGCCCAGCCATTCAGCCGGCTCCAGTTCGGACAGAAGTTGGTATGCGACCGCGGATTCTTCTTCCGTGAACTCACGAGCAATGCCCTCCCACTGGGGCTCAGCATCCGCGGGTGGGGAGGCGTCTGTGCGGAGAGACTCTTGTAGGTTGTCCTGGGGGTCCGTTGGATGTAGCCAATCCGCGCGTGGAAGGCGGCTAAGGGCATCCGCGTTGCGGTTAGCGAGCGCGGGCTGATACTTGATCTTCATGTTGTAGCCTTGCAAGAGGAGAGCCCACTTGGCCAAGATACCCTCACGATTTTGCGTCGTGAGCAGCCACTGCAACGCCTGGTGATCCGTCAGGACCGTGAAAGGCTTGCCATTCTTGATGTAGTCGCGGAAGTGTTGGAGGGCCCACAACACAGCCAAGCACTCACCTTTCACTGGTGGATAGTTCCGCTCACCATCAGTGAGGGCGCGACTGGTATATGCAATCACCCGCTGAACCGGTTCCTGGACCGACTGTGACAGTACAGCACCAAGGCCGTCCCGCGACCAGTCGGTCCTGATAGCGAAGGGAATGTTGAAGTCAGGGAACTCCAACATGGGTGCCGTAACTAGGCGGTGTTTGATTTCCGCCCAAGCAGCCGCACACTCCGGACTCCACTCAAACGGGATGTCCTGATGAGTCAACTGCTAAAGCGGGCGGATGATGCGTGCGTGGTCGCGGACGAACTTGCGGTAGAAGGAGACGAAGCCTAAAAAGATTTTGACCTGTCCCACAGTAGTGGGTTGTAGCCATTCCTGAACGGCGGCAATCTTCGCAGGGCCGGTTTTAATGCCGTCAGCACTCATGACAAAGCCCAAGAATTCCATCTCCGCAGCACCAATGGAACACTTGGCAGCCTTGAGTTTAAGGTTTGCAGCGCAGAGCGTAGTGAAGACAGCGGAGAGGGAGGAGAAGAGGTCCTCAAAGTTGTGAGCGGCAACCATGATGTCATCGATGTAGCAGCTCACGTTGGGAATGCCGCGGAGGGTGGAGTCCATGACACGCTGGAACGTGGCGCTGGCATTACGGAGACCAAATGGCATGCGGGTGAAGGCGTACAGGCCTTCAGGTGTGACAAAGGCTGTTTTGATAATGGAGTCCGGGTGCATGGGAACGGCGTGGAAGGCTGCTTTGACGTCGAGTTTTGCAAACCACCCGCGCCCCTATTGACGCTCCTGGATGTCGACGATCAGCGGCATGGGGTAGGTGTCTTCCTCGGTGACACGATTGAGGTTGCGGAAGTCGACACAGAAGCGTTTGGAGCGGTCTGGCTTTCCAACGACGACCAAGTAAGCGCGACAGGGACTGACGATGGGCACGATCACGCCTTGCGCCTTTAATTCTGCGAGACCGTTATTGATGATCTGCTCTTGGTCAGGAAGGATTCGGCGGACCTTCTGTTTCACCGCGGGAGCTGATCCGGTGTTGATGACATGGGAGGCGTTGACCGCCCCAAGGTCTGTTGCAGACCCAGCAAAGATTTCAGCAAAAGAACCCAGCAAGTCCCGGAAGTCCTGGTTTTGGGACGGTGAGAGACGGGGGTGAAGGATATGAGCCCATCGCGACGGCGGACATGGCAGTTGCTCACGTATGGGGTAGAAGTCATCATCCTCCTCCAGGGGAAGGCCTGGTCCGAATGCACGCTCGCCTTGCTGCCACAACCCCAGAAGGGTGGCACGTTTCCTTGCTTCCGCATGTCCCGCGGAAAGCTCACGCCACTCCTCAACAGGGAGCTGTTCCGCATCCAAGATATCATCCACCGATGTCAGGTTACTCAGGGAACGTGCGGTAGCATCTTCCTGTGCCGCATCAGTGAGTGAGAAGGCTGGGGCCTCGGCTACTGGCACTGTGACACGGTCACCCACAGTGATGAGGGCATAGTCTTTCATGCCCGTGGCGGATGTAAGCTGCATGACACCCAAGGAAAACAGAAGGTTGCCATGCCGTGGAAGTAGGTAGTCCATGCCCAAGAGAACATCGTAGGTCCGCGCCTGGGTCACTTGGACATCCACTGGTTCATGCAGTGTGCCCACCTGCAAGGGCAAGCCTTGGACTTCACCATCCCCGTAATCGAGCCCTCCCGCAGAGTTACTGAACAGCCGCCTTGTTGGGATGACGCGGTCCGCCCATCCAATGAGACAGAGAACGCGGAAGGCCACAGTAGTGTGGGTTGCCCCGGTGTCAAGGATGGCCAAGAACTTGCGGCCACAGATCCAGACCACACAACAGGCCACTTTGTAGTGGCGGTCGTCACGTCGGGGTGGTTCCAAAGGTTGAGGTGCCCATCCGCATTCTATTTCTTCTGTGGTTAATGCAGGTGGCATTTCTGCCACAACGCGTCGGGTGTTCTGAATGCCATGGGGCGGAGTGGTGCAGGCAAGAGAGATACCCACAGCCTGGAGGCGATGATTGGCGCTAGCAAATTCGTCGCGGAGCCGCGGAGCCAATTCAGGATGGAGACGAAGGAAGTCAAAGAAGTTGACAGAGGCAATGGGGGTGGTGAAGAGTTTGTGGACCGGATCAGCGGAATCTGCTGCAGGGGTGGGGATAGGTCGAGACGCAGGTGAGTTGGTCGTAACCACTACCGCAGGCGTGGGGTTAGGTTGGCGGCGCTTCTCTGGGGGTCGCATGGAGCGGGCAGTGATGGCTTCCTGCAGCTGGGCCTCGGCGGCTTCCGCTCGTCGATGCAGATCGTCCTGCAACTGCGCAGCCTCCTGCAGATCCCACCCACGGAGTTTGATTCGTCGGGCACGTGTGATGAGCTCTGCTTCCGCAGGTGTTGGTGCCACTTCGGTGGTTTTGTCCTCTACCATTGGCAAGCCTAGCTTCACGTTGCGAGCACCGGCTGTGATTCCGCTGCGGATTTGGCAGAAGGCCCTGACCCGCTCCCTGAGCCGCCTTGTTCTGTCCCGTGGATGGCGGGTTCAGTGGCTGTGGCTGTTGCTATTGCTGTGGCGGATGCTGCTGCTGGTGGCCGGACCACATCTGGTTGTAATACTGCTGCCACTGCTGGACCATGGGGTCGTGAGAAGCTGGTTCAGGGCGTAAAGCTGCTTGTCTCTTGCGGGGACGGTCCTGCGCGATGTGTTCCAGGCTTTGGCACGTGTAACAGGCTTTTGGTTTCTGCTGCTGCGGAGGTGGAGCGGGTGAGGATGAAGGTGCGTGGGCCTCGGCGCCCTGGTATTGTCGAGTCAACCGTTGCCTGGTGAAGATATCTGTGGCGTCCCGCACCGCATCTTGCAGGGATGGGTAGCGGTCTGCGATCATGAGACTCCTGATCTCGTCCGGAAGGGCGCGAATGAGGTTCTGCAGGAGAACCCACAGCGGCAGTCCTTCCCCCATGTGGACTCTTGGCCACTGAGGCCCATGTCAGGAACTGGTCCAAGAATCTGCGGATGTCTTCATCCTAGCGCATGACCTCTTTCTCGATCTTCCGCAACGCTTCTTCCTTTGTGAGATGTTTAAAGCGTTCTATGAGGGCGTTGCCAAAGTCCTCAAGAGATGAAAAAGGTGCTCGCGCATTATACCAGTCCACTGCTGCTCCCTGAAGGTGGAGTTCCGCGGTGGCGAGGCAGAGGTCCGGCGGAATCTGGCCGATGCTAGTGTAGAGGGTGATCTGTTTGAGCCAGACCCAGGGGTCTTCCTCCGGGGCGCCTTTGAAAGAATCCAGCCGGGGAATGTTGGCAGGCTCGGAGCGGATGTACTGCAGCTGCGGGACGGTGCTGCGGTTAGTCGTCAATGCAGTCACAGCATGTGGCGGGAGGAAGGCAGCAGGTAGAGCTGCGGAATATCCATTGGCATGGATCGGCATCGGGAGGTACCCCGCGGGCATGGGAAGACTTGCTTGTGTGGGAGGGAGAGGCATGTACCAGGAAGAGGGAGCGGTTGTGGAAGTGGTGTAGGGTGTGGAGAAGAATGCCATCCCATTCGGCAGCATCGGGGTTCCCTGTGCCGGTGGTACTGCTGTCTGCGATACCCAGTACATCGGAACCGGTGGGGCTGTGGCCGCGGTGTGGGGAGGAGCTGCAATTCCAGCGCTGGTGGTCATGTGCGGATTCCCTTGCAGCAGCTGTGGGGGCAGGTACAAGTGGCTCTATGCAGTTTGTTGTGGTGTTGGCAGCGAGGCCTGGGGAGGTGCCCCAACTGTCATTGTTCCCACAGGCTGTTTGTGGTGGGACTGCTAAGAGGTGGGCATGTGTTGCTGCGGAGTCAGGATGGGCGCAATCGTCTGCGCCACCATTCCCACCGGCATCGGACCCATCTGTTGTGTTCCACCTCCAATCGTCCAGAGGGCCGGCACTACCGCAGGAGGTCGCGTTATAGCCATCAGCTGTGTTCCACCTCCAATCGCTTGCTGCTGCTGACTCGTTGGTTGGGTCCCAGTCGGCAGAGGCTGGGCCGTGTTCCCTTGGTAGTTGACTCCGCTGCCGGGCTGAGGCATCTGTTGTGGCAGCTGCGGGACTGCGGAGGGCCCAGCCATCGTTCCCAGTTGCATCATGGGCTGCAGTGGCACATGTGCCGGCTGCCGTGATCCCGCTGTGGGCGGATGCGACATGGCCGCCGCCTGCACGGTACCCATCATCATGTGCTGCTGTGGTGGTGTACCTGTCGCAGGTGGCTGCGAGGGTGCTCCGGTTGGCATAGTGATCGGACTTGGTTGTGATGCGAGGAGCCGTTGCGTCGTATTCGCCTGTCCACCCCCCATCTGCTGCTGCTGCGGATAACTTGGTGGCTGGACTACTTCGATTGCTTGGAGCTGCGCGACCGCTCCCGCGGTAATTCCGATGGGCGGGAGAGTCTGGCCCATAGTGAGTTGGTTCATCGGTGGCTGCGCAACTCCCGATGCCTGTACTGGCATAGGCATCCCCATCTGCGTGCCTCCTGTGGGTTGTGCGGATACAACCATCTGCTGCGGCTGTAGTTCTGGCCCAAGTGGTTCCGCGGTCAGAGCGCCCGTGGTTGTCCCGGCCGGCTGCCGCGACGGGTTTGTACCCTGAGGCATCCCAAGGGCGGGATTCAAGAGTCCCATCCTCGGCTGGTGCGCCGACATCCATTGCTTGTCTGGTGCTAGTATTTCGGGAATCCCTGAATGCTCGGGACTCGGCGGTAAGGGTTGCGGGTGTGCTGGCGGGGGCACGTGCTGCACCGCTGTTCCGCCAGGGTCCTGCTGCTGCTGTCCGCCCCGACGCCGATACACCAGTCCGCAGTAGGCCTTGAGCTCTCCACCACCAGAGGATTCGTGCAGGGAAGGTGGCGCATCGGAGAACCAATGCGCCCCAAGTGGCGCAATTGGCTGGCCCCCCTGGCCCTGTTGATGCTGGGCCGATCCATGGCTGTCCAGTGTTGACCACGGCACCACGTACAACGGCACATCGATGTCCACAATGAGCATCGATGTAGTCCATTTGAGGCACATCGATGCGCATGTACTTAAAATTTCTCAGGAATGGCAGATTCAAGACAATGAATCATAAGTTTGTCTTTTTTGAGAGAACCATTTTTGCCTTTTTTCAGCATAGCATTGTTTTGAGACATTAACACTAAGATTAACACATTTTTTGTCACCAGTGTGAAATGAAGAGCATCCATAGAACACTCATCAACTTCATGTTAGCCATGTATCCACTAACATATGCACTATGTGATGTATTGCAACTACAAAGGAAGTGAATGACACCAGATGATAATACTTCTCAAGTACAGAGAATAGCAGTCCATGGAAGGATGCCAAAGTTGCATTCATGACATGTAACACATGTGGGAAGTTAGAATGAATATGAAGTTGAGGGCATGGAAGTCTGAAGTACATTCATGCTTATCCTACTTCTTAGCATGCCCACGCTTAGATGGCTTTTCAGCTGTAGCAGGACGTTTTGTGCCTGATGCACGAGTGGATGTGTTGTCTCTTCCAACTGCATCATTCTGCTCCTCTGCATGGCTGTTGTTGACACTATCCTCAGGACGTGGGTCTCTCCGTGCAGGCTCAGTTGTGTCATCTGCACGTCCCTCTCTGTCTGGGATTGTTGCATCTGCTGCTGTTGATGTTGCAAGAGTTGTTGGAGTGGCATGAGTTGCAGGCGCTGTATGACTTGTAGAGCTTTCAGGTGTTGCACATTCTATAGAAGTGGCAGCAGCTGCAGGAGTTGCAGAGGTTCCAGGAGTTGCTGCTAGGGTTGTTGCATCTGCTGCTGTTGAATTCACACGTGTCTCGTTGCAACTGCTTTGCCTGTTGCTATGGGTAGAGACCACTGAGGGGGTCTCCTGCCGCATGCGGACACGGCGAGCATGTGGCAGCATGGGTGTATCTACCAGCACCCGGATATTTGCTTGAATCTCCACCACATCATCATCAGCCTCTGCTCAACCTGCTTCCTCTTCTTCATCCTCCCCCTCACCACTGTCGCTGCTCCCATCATCAGCACCATTGAGCAACTCCACCTCCTCTTCCTCCTCCACAATGTCCCCGTCGTCTTCACTGACTTCTCCCTCATCTGCTGCTGATTCTGCTTCTGCTGCTGCCGACAGCTGCCTGGCTGCTCGCCCGCCGCTCTTGCCATACACCTTGCGCAATCTGACGTTGCAGCGGACGAGCAGCTCGAGTGTTGAGACCAGGAGACGGTTCCTACATGCAGTGTGCATCAACTCGTGCGTGGAGAACACGCGTTCACATTCAGAGGAAGAACATGGTTGAGAGAGCACCTTCAGCGCAAAATCACGCGAGCTAGGCATGTAGTGCATGTAGTTCACATGCCATTCAACAACGGTCATGCTCCTCATTTGTACCTTAGCCACTGCAGCCACCGCCTTGGCATTCTTTGCTGCAGTTACTGTGGGAACAGAGGTCACCATGACCTGGCCCCTCTGGAAGGCTGATATCTCAAGCAGGAGATCATAATGCTTGTCTGCTGGAACTAAAGCATCCACAACAGACTGCCATGCCTGCATGGTTGCTGAGTCAAGTGAGAGATCATTCCCAAAGTGTTCGGGGTGCATCCTGCGTGCAGCAGCGTACAGGGGGCACGCCATGTCTTTGTTCTAGCGAGAATTGAAACGTCCAAGCACAAACTGCACGTGAGACTTGGCAACCTTTGCTGGCTTCCTGCCCTTCTTCTCGGCCAGCACCTTCCGCTCTTCTACACAATCAAGCAGGCCCTCATAAATCTCACCTGCAGAGCCACCTTTCCTGTCAGCCACCCGCAAGGCCCTCACCAGAGGCTCCAACAGGTCCCGGAGCTGGCGTACCTGCACCCAAAAGACCCTGCGGCGTACGATACGACGCACCTCCTTCTTCCTTGCTTTGAAGCCTACATCCCGCCTCACCCCCATCTGCCTCCACAGGTCCGTGTCGACCATGGTCTCCAGATTTTCCTTTTGGTCCAGCAGGCGGTCAACCATGTCAAACGTTGAGGCAAACATGGTCTCGCACCGCGCCAGCAGCATCTTGCTGCCACTCCTCTTGCGCAGCCAGGAGCGTGGCAGGTCATTGTTCCGCACATAAGACACTACCTTCTCACACCTGCTGATGATTGATCCACCCCAGTCTATCTTGGCCACGTCCTTCATTATCAAGTCGATGTTATGCGCGCAGCAGCCCTGGAAGAAGAGGGAGGGGTACTTCTGCCTCAGGTCCGTGAATGCCTTCTTGTTGGTGGATGTGTTGTCACAGATGACGGAGACCACCCTCTTCTCCCCCACTATCTCGATGGTTGCTTCAATCATTGCTGCGGTATGGTCTGCGTCACGGCTGAGGCCGCTGGCATCACGCGAGTAGAGGTGCACGGATCCTTGCGCGTTACACGCCATCGCATTGTAGATGGGACAGACCTGGCGGTCAGACCATTCATCAACGGCCACAGAGCAGCCATAAATGTCCCAGGCCTGCTTGAGGGGAGCATCGAGCTCTTCAAGCTCTTTGTCCAGCTTCGGCAGAAGGTCCTTCACAACTGTCGTGCGGCTTGGAAGCCGGAAGCCGGAGGAGGTTTTCCTGCCATTCTTCACCACCTCCAACAACGCCGCCTCCCGACAGCAGGAGATTGGCGATGCAGTGACACACATCAGCTTCACGATGCTTAGCGGGCACCGTTCATTGTGGCCACGCTCTAGATGCTGGTCCATGCTAGACTGGCGGAAGGAAGAAGCTCGCTTGATGTCGAAGACAGGAACCATGTCGGAGGGGCTCTCCCTCCGGTGGGTCTGAGAGGGCGTCGGGTCGTCGTCATCGCTATCAGCTTCCAAGATGACACCAGCAGCTGCTGCGGTGGATTCTCTCTCAAACTTCTCCCACAACTTGAGCCAGGCCACAGGTTTGTCCTTTATACCCCACTCAGGCCCAAGGCCTTTGTACAGTTGCACGCTCTGAGGCTTCCATCCAGCCGGGGGCGGTGGGTCACGGTCGAGGCCTAGGACGTCCCGACACGTGGGCGGTGGATATGGGCACTTCCCCACGTTGTGGTTATCACCACTGAAGTGGGCGCAGATGCGGTCACAAGTGCCGGACTTGATGCTGCCACATGCACCACACCTCCACCCAGCCTTCTTTGTTTTCGTCGGGACGGGCTCGCAGTGTTTACTCAGCTCCTTGGTTAGGTGATCTCCACTGCACGCACGTTTCTTTGCCGGATTCCACTTGGACGCGTCGAAGGTTTCGGTCAGGCCAGAGGAGGGATTGGGTGACTGGACAGTGTTGGCTGCAGAAGAGGCTCCTCGTGAGGGCTGAGATGATGAGCGAGAGGGATGCGTCGCCATTCTGGTGCGACGCTAAGTGTCGCACCAGACGGCGACAACAAAGGTACCTCGTTATTGGCACTTTGTCCTTAAAGGACGTGTTGTGCCCAACCCGACCAGTATGGCTGTGATGCGAGGGACATGACCCATGCACCAAACCGCATACGCTCACGTGCAAGATATTGCATGTATCCGTGCAATCGACGGTTACATGCACCTCGTACATATCGACGGCATCTATTTGTGTAACTGAAATGTGTAAATGAACCAAACTATCCTCTCATACAAGCAAACTATTGCTCTTTGAAAGAAAAGAACCGATATTTGTTTATCAACAAGTAACTGACGTCATGTAAGCAAAAAAGGGATTTTCGACAGCCAAAACAAGGAATCTTTCACTCGATGGTTGCGGCGGCGTACATGTCAACGTATCCAGCCTGCATCCCATTCGAGGACTACTCAATGACCAAAGTGATGAGATTCCATATCCACCAATGGGTGTCCTCGATTTGCTGACGTGTAAATTGTATGCATGCATGAATATCTACTGTCATGCCTTACTGTGCTGCAGTATATGATATGTATTTATCCATCAAAGTAGGCTCTCGACGGTGGAAGGTCGAGGCCAAACGTGATTTTCCGATATATGCAAAAATACCCACTTCAGAAGTGGTCACTGATAGGACCCCCATAACACCCGGTTTTGCCCGTCCCGGGTCGTGTTTGAGCCGTACAACGCCACGATGCCACAACGATGTTGCTCGTTGTGGCGTTTTCGTTGTAGGGCGCCTACAACGAACCACGAGGGCAACACTGTGGCTGTCGGAACTGTGGACACTCTCCACCTCCGCGTGTTCGGCGAGCGCCTCCATAATGCGGTGCCACTGCAGCTGCTCCAACCACTCGGTTACTTGTCGGTGTTGGGCGAGCGGATCAGAGCCCGGCGAGGAGCTGACTGGTGCGCGGGACAACACAGGTGAGGAATCCCGGCTTCCCGCGCAGGTCGCAGCCCATCGTGGCAGGAAGCTCCGCGCTGATGACAGCTGCTGCCGGCGCCTTGTGTCCTGATACACAAAGCTAGCCGCCGACATGAACGACTGATCTGAAAGGCACGTGCAGTTCTGCTGACAAAGAGCAAAGAACCGTCCATGCTCATCGCACCATGACACTGATACCCCCAATTTTGCCGCTCCCTTGATCTTTCCGCGGATGGGAACTCTCCGCGGAACCCCACGGATTACTCTTTCTACTACTATGAGTTGATTAGAGGTACTCAGCAAGGTGCGGCTATCACCCTTAATCTAGAGGTCACTCCGCGGACCACAAGTCATGGACTACTGCAATTGCACCATATGATAAGTATCTCCCCGCGGACTTCTGAAATGCAACAACCCAGAAAGGAAGATCCCAACTTTTAGCTATGTCGCGGATCACAATTTCACACCTGCGTATGTACCTCACCGATGAATGACGCTCCGCGTTCCACTTCTTCCCACACGGGAGTCCACCACCTCGTGGCGTCCGACTCCTCTCCGCGGAACCCAGTTCCGCGGACGTGTGTAAGCAAGGGACACCGCCGGCAGCCCACCTCAATCGGACTTTTGGTTCTTTACGCGCCTACTCCCATAGTCCGCGGACTAGACTCCAAGAGTCTACTGAAGGCAAGAGGGCAATGGGCGGAACACCGAAATGTGAGTAGGTCAATGATTTTGATAAAGCTCAGGGCGGAGTACATGGAACACTCTGGAAGACAAACAAGTCTGAGTTGCTATCTTTCTACTGCTAGTGAGGCCCCTTTTCTACTCGGGACCCCGCGCGGCGTGTCTACATGCCGACGGTCTCATCCCTCTCACATCCTCCTACTCCTCGGACTCCACGAGGTGCGGCTACGCACCGCGGGTCTCGTGCCACACGCTGTCTACTCTACTGGTCACTCTCTTCAACCGCGGTTCGTACACATGGTTCTTCATGTTCTTCCTTGAATCTTCGTCTTCTGCGGTGCGTCTCCCGATGTTCCTCCGTAATTGATGCTTAGTCGCTTGTGTTGATTGGTCGTTTCTGCTCTGATTGCTTACTTCCTCCGCAGTTCGGCCTGCGCTTCGTCAGTGGCCGCGGATCATGCTTCGACTTGTCCCTGTTTCCTTCGCACCGCGGCATTTCCCTCCACTGCTTCCCGCCTAGCCACCAATTCTTTGGCCAAGAGGAACCGATGCAAACGAATATTCGTCTGCGGCGACCCTTCCACCGGTGCCCTTCCTCCTGCTTTCCCGGATCCGCGCCTACCCTTCGCTCAACCGCATCCGCGGGAGCCAGCATACCATGCGCGGAGCCTTTGCCTCCCTGACTCCTGTTCCGCCGGTTGCTTCTTCCGCAGAGCTGCGGCAAGATTGTGTGTGACACTGATGCCACCAACCCCCCCCATTTTCGAGACTCTGTCCCAGAGTCTCTCAGCGTGCCTTCTGCGTGAAGTACTTGTGGGGCTTGGGGCGACCCCGCTCCTGACACGGCCTGCAGTATCTTTCCATCGCTCCTCCACTCCGCTTGAGCTTCACCGCGCATTCATCATGGACGAATAGTCGGCATCCCTCACACCGCACTCTGATTATGGGCGCATTGACCAAGTGCTTGCAAGAGGAGCAGTGTGGCGCACGCTCATATTTTTGGCAGCTTGAGCATCGGTAAATCCGCTTGCCTTCGCTGCTCCGTCCCATCTCTTTGACGCAGGACTCATGTGCCAGCTCACCGCAGTGCTCGCACCGGTAGACTGTCCCCTCAAGCCGGCCAAGGCAGTTGTCTCCTGTACAGAGGCGCTTGTTGGAGAACTTCCATTTCATCCTTCGCGGTTTGCTGCGGCAGTTGCTACATATCCAGATGCCCTCCTTCGCGCGTTTTCCACACCGCAGGTGGCACATGGTTCGACACATGCCGCAGGGTTTGCCGAACTTGGTCAGCTCTGTTTCACATCCTTCACAGAGTGGGGCCAGAGTGTCAGTAGCGTAGGATAGTGAGGCCCTTGCTTCCACGATTTCCGCTCCCACACACTTCTGGTATTGTCTGGCCCATATCGAGCTGCCCGTCACCAAGCAGCTTTGATGAGCCATTTGTGCACACTTGGTGCAACGTTCCCCTGTGCGGACAGCCTTTATGCATGTGGGGTAGTTTTCTGCGGTAGGTGCGGGCAGGTCCTGTTCATCCTCATCCTCCGAGTGGACCTCCTCTCCTTCTGTGCTGACACGCGTCGGCTTCCGGATCCCGAGTTCTCGTTTGATTTCTTGGCGGCACCTCCGGCACTTCCTTGGCCCGCTCCGTTCCCTTTTCGCATTCCGTGGCTGCTCCAGGCATTCGTCGCATATTCTTCGGTGGCATCCCTCACAGTCATGCACCCGTCTGCCCCAACGGTGCCCACATTGTGCACACGTCTGGCGTGTTTTCTCCTTTTGGGCCTGCTCCGCCGCTGCCATCCGACCTGCCTCTTGCCAGTGCCGTATGGTGGCTCCCGTCACTATACGTGGCCCTTGCCGCTTCCCTGCTGCATCCTCCTCCTCCTCTTCCTCATCGGGGTCCCATCCTCCTCGCGCCTCTCCTCCCTCAGAGCCTGGGCCGGCTCCGCTGCCGGAACCTGGGCCGGCTTCGCCGCCTTTCTCTTTCCGCTCCGCTTCTTCCCCTTGGTCTTCACTCATGCATCGCAGACAGGTGCGGTTCCAACCAATACAGCTCTTGGCCAACCCCTGATGCACAGGTTGGTCACAGACGCGGCAGATGACTTTTAGGAGCTTCTCCTCGGGCAGGTTCTCCCCGCAGACAACGCAGGGCCCCGTATAGGCAGCCAAGGCGCGGGGGCTCATGGGGACGTTCTTCTGCGGAGCATCAGCAACTTCTTGTGGGGTTATTTCTCTGTTGTCCGTCTGTTGTGATATTGACTGCTGCTCTTCTAGTTGCTCCTGTTGTTCCTGCGGCTCTTGTTGCTCCTGCTGCTCGTGCACCGCGCGTCTATCTTCTACGGAGACCTCCTGCACATCAGAACCGTCCGTTGGTTCCTCGGGTGGTTCCTGGCTCCACACTTCCTCCTGCTCCAATACCTGGGTCTCGCATTGTTCCAGCACCTCCTCCGCGCACCATCCCCTTGATCCCGTGTGCGCCTCCAGCGGAGGGAGTTCTCCACCTGTGCCGGGTATGTGCGTCTGCCAGGCCGGGGGTAGCAGAACGAACTCTGTTGTAGGATAGCTCCGTTCACTGAACCCATCTGGCCCTTCCAACCACACTCGTCCCGCATCCACTGCGGCCACGAGATACACCTGCCGCGCCTCTTTGTTCACGCCCTGCACCGGGGAAGGGGCGGATGTAGACCAGGTTCCATTCCTCAATCGCCCCGTGGTTGAGGCGTCGGTTGGCAACATCACATCCGCGCCAAGCTCAAAACCGATGCTATGAGACGTGCTTCTGCCCTCACCACGGTGGTTTTTTGGCATCGCAATCGGTACCACTCCTGCACTTCTTTGTCCCTTGCCAGTTCTCGCTCCTTTTCTGAGCCTCCTTCTTGCTGGTGCTCGGGGTCCAGTGGCAGCAGTAGTGGAGGCTGCGGCATGCCAAGTGCCGCGCGCGGAGGCTGCCCGAAGAGAAGGGCGTGTGGCGAAAATGTGGTGGCGCGGCTAGGGGTGATGTTGATGAAGTGAGCAGTCTTCTTGAGGGTCTCCCCCCAGTCTGTGGCCTCTGCGGTGGCCACTACTCGCTCCAAGATCTCGTTTTTCGATCTGGCCCTGCGACTCGGGTCGGTACCGTCCAGAATGCACATGCTGCACTCCCCATTCCGCGAGCTCTTCACGGAACGCTCCTGCAAATTCCGTGCCGTAGTCACTGTCCACCACGCAACATCCTCCGAACTTGTAGAACACCTCTTCCCTGATGAAGCGTGCCGCGCGCTCCGAGGATTTGTCGGGAACAGCCCGGACCCATATGTACTTGGTGAAATGATCCACCGCTGCGATCCAGTACCGCTCTCCTTGGGCGCGGCGAGGGCGAGGTCCGTGGAAGTCGATGATTATGCGGTCTAACGGCTCGCCGATAGGGGAAGGTAGGAAGAGCGACATGTCCCGCGGCGTTTTTTTGNACATCCTCCGAACTTGTAGAACACCTCTTCCCTGATGAAGCGTGCCGCGCGCTCCGAGGATTTGTCGGGAACAGCCCGGACCCATATGTACTTGGTGAAATGATCCACCGCTGCGATCCAGTACCGCTCTCCTTGGGCGCGGCGAGGGCGAGGTCCGTGGAAGTCGATGATTATGCGGTCTAACGGCTCGCCGATAGGGGAAGGTAGGAAGAGCGACATGTCCCGCGGCGTTTTTTTGCGGTGGCGTTCACATGGGGCACAGTGTTGCACCACGTCTTTCACCATTGCCAGGTGGTTTGGTATGTGCAGGATGGGGGTGAGACGCTCCTTGAGTGCCTGGACGTCAGTGTGGTGGTGTTGATGGTATGCCTCGACCACCGCGCGTTGCAAGGTGGGTGGTGGTACCCAGAGGACCTGTGGCTTGGTCCGCCACAGACGGCCACCTTCCCACGCATAGTGTTCGCAGGTATGGGCGAGATCGTCTTTCTTCCTCCTGTCATATTCCACCCCCATTTGCGCCCCTAGGTCCTTATACACCTTGTCCGCCTCCTCCTTCTGTTGTTCCCTGGTTGTGGCGCGGAGCAAGATGTGCGCGGCTTGCCAGATCCTCCAGTCCTGCGTCTCGGCGGGCTTCTCCTTCACCACCTTTCCCGCGGAGGCTTCTCCCTTCTTCTTCTTCTTTTCCTTTTCCAACGCTGGCAGCCCCTGGGCCCGCCTCGCGTCTTGTTCTTCCTTCATCGTCTGTAGACGCCATTGGTTTTTCTCGTCATAGATGGGGGGCTCCCTGTCCCAGCTGTCCGGGGCGGGGAAGATGCGCAGGATCCCTACCGCGCGGAGTTCCCCTTCATCCCACTGGCTTCGCAGCGTTGTTTCTGGCACCGCTCCAAACCGCCGGCCTCATGTTCCGCGGACCTCTCCTGCCTCTGGTTGTGCCTTCTGTTCAGAGACTGCCTCGGGGAGTCGCAGCAGGCCTCGTCCCTTCATGATGGGTTGATCTTCATCAAGTGATGGTGACTCACTGAGTTTGGAGATCACTACCCCTCCTGCCTTCCGCTTCACCGTTGTCACCGCGGCACCCTCTTCAATCCCCTGCTTGTGTTGTGGTGTGGCACCCGCGCCCCCCAGGAGGGGTTGAAGTTGCGCCGGGACTGATCCAGCCGGCAATGGTACGTTGCGGGACACTGCCAGGAGCAGCTCCATTGCCTGAGTGACACTCCGCTGAACCTGCGCGAGCTGTTCCAAGTCGACGGGCTAACCCATTCCTGGGGTGGGGCGGGTTTGTTTATTGCGCTTGGCGGGAGTGATGGTTGTGGAGCTGTCCTCAATGGCCCGCTTCCCTTTTTCCTTGCGGTGCGATGTTGGTGTGGTCTCCGCGGACGGTGTCTGTTTCTTTGCGGCGGAATCCTTTTGCGGCTCAGCCTCCCGGCTGATTGGCGCCGCGTGAGCTGGGACCGCCTGCCCCCCGGGAAGCCACGAATGCTGTAGCTCTTCTGGCGGCACGCTGGAGTTTGGCTCTTCTGTCGAGTAGAGCCGGGGACAGAGTCAGTTGTGGGGTGTTCTTCCGCGCTCCTCCTCTGGCCGCCGCCGCTTTGGCAAGCACGTCTTGATCTTGATTCCTGCTTTCCCCTTGTGCCTCTTGCCGCTCTGCTGTCTGTGCCTCTGCTGCTTGTTGTGCCGCGGTTACCGCCTCTCCTGCGCCTGTAGCTTCTTCCTCCGGGGCGGTTTTCGCCTCTTGTCCTGTAATGTCCACTCCTACGTCGTGTTCCGCGGCTGCAACTTCTGCTTCTATCACATCTTCTACCTCCTGCGCCGCGTTTTGTTCCGCTGCAGCTTCTTCCTTCCGCCTCCGTTCTTCCGCCGTCTTCTGCCAAAGTACCCGCAGTCGCTCCCTCATGCTTGTGAGCTCCGAGGAGTCGCGGAGATACTCTTGCGCCTCTTCGGTTTCACTGTGGGTGCGGTTCTTTTCCTCGCGGCACACGTTGACTGCTTCACGGGCCAAGTGACGTACTGCTTCTTCTGTTATTGCTGTGCGAGTTCCCTGAAGGGATTTCCATAACCCTTCCGCTACCTCCGTCACGGCCCGCTGGCGCGTGGCATTGTCTTGAGTCAGCCGCCAGGCGTTGGCGATGGCGGTGAACCAATGCTCATGCTGCTGCTCTGCCGCGGAGAAGGCTGCCAGCTCTGCTGTTGTGTACTGCAGTCCCCACNCTGCGCCGCCTTTTGTTCCGCTGCAGCTTCTTCCTTCCGCCTCCGTTCTTCCGCCATCTTCTGCCAAAGTACCCGCAGTCGCTCCCTCATGCTTGTGAGCTCCGAGGAGTCGCGGAGATACTCTTGCGCCTCTTCGGTTTCACTGTGGGTGCGGTTCTTTTCCTCGCGGCACACGTTGACTGCTTCACGGGCCAAGTGACGTACTGCTTCTTCTGTTATTGCTGTGCGAGTTCCCTGAAGGGATTTCCATAACCCTTCCGCTACCTCCGTCATGGCCCGCTGGCGCGTGGCATTGTCTTGAGTCAGCCGCCAGGCGTTGACGATGGCGGTGAACCAATGCTCATGCTGCTGCTCTGCCGCGGAGAAGGCTGCCAGCTCTGCTGTTGTGTACTGCACTCCCCACCTGCGGGAGGTAAGCCCAAGTAGGTAGCCCCACCTCCAGAGTTCCGCTGTTGCCTTGCGGTCCGGTGCTTCCATTGTTCTTGCTGGCATGCGGGCGGCGTGGTATATCGTGAGTGCCCGGGCACGCTTCTGTAGTAGATGCACATAGCGGCGTGTGGGATCCGCGGTTTGATCACGGCGGACCAGGAGCCACCATTTGCGGGTGGCATCCACATTGCGGTCAGGATGTACCGTGTCCAGGTGCGATGCCACACCCGCCATGGCCTGCGCTAGACGAAGGTTGAGGAGGTCGCGGAGCACCAAGAGGAGACGCTCGGCTCCCGCCGTTTCCAGCAACTGTACCTGTCGTGCCTGCGACCGTTAAGCGAGGGCAGTCTTGGCCGCGCCCTTCAGCGCCACCTGCCAGGCGGGGTTGAAGAAGGAGTCCCCCAGGTTTGCGCGGACTGCCTCCGGGAGTTCGTCGAGTAGGTGGATGATTACGCTGCTCACCACGTCCAGCACGTAATCAGTCTTGGGATGATCTCCAGTGTCCCCAGAGCTTTCCTCCAGACGTGTCCGTGCGCTCTCCATGATTGTGCCGGCGCTGAGTAAGGGGCGTAGGGTTCCGTGTGAGGACGGTGGAGAGGAGGAATGCGCGCTTGGTGCAGAGGGGCCGGACGGTGGCAGTGCTCCCGCAACTGTCATCACCACCGGGGATGCAGTCGGACCAGATGGTGGAGGCGTACTGGGCGATGCTGCCATTGCTGCGGTAAGGATTGGTGCTGGGGGTGCCCCAGGAGATGCTGACTCATTTGGTGCCGCAGAATGGCCTGTTGGCGGAAGTCCGGATAGTGTTGCTGCTTGGACTGCCGCTGAGGCTTCTGGTGCCGCGGGAGGGCCTGGTGTCGGCGAGGGCTCAGATGTCGCCGTTCCTGCTGTTGCCGTAGGAGTCGGGCCCGGAGGGGCTCCAGGTGATGCTATTCCTGCCGCGGACGGGCTTGATGCTGGAGGTGCTCCTGGGGTTGCACCCGATGCCGCTACCGGTGGTGACGCGGATCGTCTTGTACTCGTTGTAACACGGCCCGGGGGTTGTCGTGGAAAGGTCGGTCTCGTGGCACGCTCACCCCCCCCCCATTCGAGGGCGCGGACCCCGTGCCAGAAGGGCGAGCCATGGTGGATGCTGTTCCGCGGGTGTTGATAGAATTGCGCGTAACACGACGGGTGAACTGGGTGCCAGAAGCGGGCGGCGTGAGGACTATAGGGGGAAGGACGGAGAGTGGTCGAGCCGAAGTTAAGAGCGGGGTGAACGATCGAAAACCGTCTGCAGAAATGAGACTGAGAATGCCCGCTCCGAGCAATATATCCGCCTGGCGCGGCGCGAGCCAGTCGGCTGCCAGGAGCATATCATATGTGCGGACGGCACATACCTGCACGGTATGTGGTGCATGCACGTTGGCTACCTGGATAGGCAGGGCCTCGATCTGTCCAATGGGTGCATCGATGGCTCCGGTGGAGATGGAGAAGCGGAGTCGGGTGGGAACGATGAGGTGATCAAGACACAGGGTGCGGGCCATCCGCAGCGCGATTGTAGTATGGGTGGCGCCGGTGTCCACGATGGCCACGAACTTACGGCCACACACCCAGACGTAACACCATGCCACGTGGATGTCGGTTGGCGGTGGTGGACCGTTGGTCAGCGGTGTGAGGGTCCACGTGCATGATGCTTGGCAAGCCTCCTCTCGGATGCGGGAATGTGTTGTGACAATTGCATGGGCCACCATGCAGACCCCTGTATCACGGGTGAGGGTGCAAGAGAGGCGGATGCCGACGGGGAAGAGGGAAGGGTTGTAGGATGAAAAGAGCGCCTGGAGTCGTTCCGCAGATGTGGGGGAATGGAGAAGGAAATCGACCAAGGAGAGGGGGTGCCGCGTGTCAAGAAGAGGGGAGGCAGTGGGTGGAGGGGTCGTTGAAGAAGAAGCGATGACCACCGGTGCGGTTGTGGGAGTCCGGCGGGACGACGGCTGAGAGGGAATGTGTGCTGCGACGTCCTCCAACGTCCAGCCGCGGATGTCAGGGTTGAAGCGGCGGGCAAGCTGAAGACCGGTATCGGCGAGAGCAAGGAGGATCTCCGCGGTGCCCAGCCATTCAGCAGGCTCCAGTTCAAACAGAAGTTGGTATGCGACCGCGGATTCTTCTTCCGTGAACTCACGAGCAATGCCCTCCCACTTGGGCTCGGCATCCGCGGGTGGGGAGGCGTCTGCGCGGAGAGACTCTTGTAGGTTGTCCTGGGGGTCCATTGGATGTGGCCAATCCGCGCGTGGAAGGCGGCTAAGGGCATCCGCGTTGCGGTTAGCGAGCGCGGGCTGATACTTGATCTTCATG
The DNA here is from genome assembly GCA_023375785.1 of Penium margaritaceum. Classification (NCBI taxonomy): domain Eukaryota; kingdom Viridiplantae; phylum Streptophyta; class Zygnematophyceae; order Desmidiales; family Peniaceae; genus Penium; species Penium margaritaceum. The sequence goes on from SZWC01005592.1 coordinate 36,414, forward strand.
TTGTAGCCTTGCAAGAGGAGAGCCCACTTGGCCAAGATACCCTCATGATTTTGCGTCGTGAGCAGCCACTGCAACGCCTGGTGATCCGTCAGGACCGTGAAAGGCTTGCCATTCTTGATGTAGTCGCGGAAGTCTTGGAGGGCCCACAACACAGCCAAGCACTCACCTTTCACTGGTGGATAGTTCCGCTCACCATCAGTGAGGGCGCGGCTGGCATATGCAATCACCCGCTGAACCGGTTCCTGGACCGACTATGACAGTACAGCACCAAGGCCGTCCCGCGACCAGTCGGTCATGATAGCAAAGGGAAGGTTGAAGTCAGGGAACTCCAACATGGGTGCCGTAACTAGGCGGTGTTTGATTTCCGCCCAAGCAGCCGCACACTCCGGACTCCACTCAAACGGGATGTCCTAATGAGTCAACTGCTAAAGCGGGCGGATGATGCGTGCGTGGTCGCGGACGAACTTGCGGTAGAAGGAGACGAAGCCTAAAAAGATTTTGACCTGTCCCGCAGTAGTGGGTTGTCGCCATTCCTGAACGGCTGCAATCTTTGCAGGGTCGGTTTTAATGCCGTCAGCACTCATGACAAAGCCCAAGAATTCCATCTCTGCAGCACCAACGGAACACTTGGCAGCCTTGAGTTTAAGGTTTGCAGCGCGGAGCGCATAAAGACAGCGGAGAGGGAGGAGAAGAGGTCCTCAAAGTTGTGAGCGGCAACCATGATGTCATTGATGTAGCAGCTCACGTTGGGAATGCCGCGGAGGGTGGAGTCCATGACACGCTAAAACGTGGCGCTGGCATTACGGAGACCAAATGGCATGCGGGTGAAGGCGTAGAGGCCTTCATGGGTGACAAAGGCTGTTTGGATAATGGAGTCCGCGTGCATGGGAACGGCGTGGAAGGCTGCTTTGACGTCGAGTTTTCCAAACTACCCGCGCCCCTGTTGACGCTCCTGGATGTCGACAATCAGCGGCATGGGGTAGGCGTCTTCCTTGGTGACACGATTGAGGTCGCGGAAGTCGACACAGAAGTGTTTGGAGCCGTCTCGCTTTCCAACGATGACCAAGTTAGCGCGCCAGGGACTGACAATGGGCACGATCACGCCTTGCGCCTTTAATTCTGCGAGACCGTCATTGATGATTTGCTCTTGGTCATGAAGGATTCGGCGGACCTTCTGTTTCACCGCGGGAGCTGATCCGGTGTTGATGACATGGGAGGCGTTGACCGCCCCAAGGTCTGTTGCAGACCCAGCAAAGATGTGAGCAAAAGAACCCAGCAAGTCCCGGAAGTCCTGCTTCTGGGACGGTGAGAGACGGGGGTGAAGGATATGATCCCACCGCAGCGGCGGACATGGCAGTTGCTCACGTATGGGGTAGAAGTCATCATCCTCCTCCAGGGGAAGGCCTGGTCCGAATGCACGCTCGCCTTGCTGCCACAACCCCAAAAGGGTGGCACGCATCCCTGCTTCCGCATGTCCCGCGCAAAGCTCACGCCACTCCTCAACAGGGAGCTGTTCCGCATCCAAGATATTATCCACCAGTGTCAGGTTGCTCAGGGAACGTGCGGTAGCATCTTCCTGTGCCGCATCAGTGAGTGAGAAGGCTGGGGCCTCGGCTACTGGCACTGTGACACGGCCACCCACAGTGATGAGGGCGTAGTCTTTCGTGCCCGTGGCGGATGTAAGCTGCATGACACCCAAGGAAAACAGAAGGTTGCCACGTCGTGGAAGGAGGTAGTCCATGCCCAGGAGAACATCGTAGGTCCGCGCCTGGGTCACTTGGACATCCACTGGTTCATGTAGGGTGCCCACCTCCAAGGGCAAGCCTTGGACTTCACCATCCCCGTAATCGAGCCCTCCCGCAGAGTTACTGAACAGCCGCCTTGTTGGGATGACGCGGTCCGCCCATCCAATGAGACAGAGAACGCAGAAGGCCACAGTAGTGTGGGTTGCCTCGGTGTTAAGGATGGCCAGGAACTTACGGCCACAGATCCAGACCACACAACAGGCCACTTTGTAGTGGCGGTCGTCACGTCGGGGTGGTTCCAAAGGTTGAGGTGCCCATCCCCATTCTATTTCTTCCGTAGTTAATGCAGGTGGCATTTCTGCCACAACGCGTCGGGTGTTCTGAATGCCATGGGGCGGAGTGGTGCAGGCAAGAGAGATACCCACAGCCTGGAGGCGATGATTGGCACTAGCAAATTCGTCGCGGAGCCGCGGAGCCAATTCAGGATGGAGACGAAGGAAGTCAAAGAAGTTGACAGAGGCAATGGGGGTGGTGAAGAGTTTGTGGACCGGATCAGTGGAATCTGCTGCAGGGGTGGGGATAGGTCGAGACGCAGGTGAGTTGGTCGTAACCGCTACCGCAGGCGTGGGGTTAGGTTGGCGGCGCTTCTCTGGGGGTCGCATGGAGCGGGCAGTGATGGCTTCCTGCAGCTGGGCCTCGGCGGCTTCCGCTCGTCGATGCAGATCGTCCTGCAACTGCGCATCCTCCTACAGATCCCACGCACGGAGTTTGATCCGTCGGGCACGTGTGATGAGCTCTGCTTCCGCAGGTGTTGGTGCCACTTCGGTGGTTTCGTCCTCTGCCATTGGCAAGCCTAGCTTCACGTTGCGAGCACCGGTTGCGGGATTCTCCTGCGGATTTGGCAGAAGGCCCTGACCCGCTCCCTGAGCCGCCTTGTCCTGTCCCGTGGGTGGCGGGTTCAGTGGCTGTGGCTGTTGCTGCTGCTGTGGCGGATGCTGCTGCTGGTGGCCAGACCACATCTGGTTGTAATACTGCTGCCACTGCTGGACCATGGGGTCCTCAGAGGCTGGTTCAGGGTGCGGAGCTGCTTGTCTCTTGCGGGGACAGTCCCGCGCGATGTGTTCCAGGCTTTGGCACGTGTAACAGGCTTTTGGTTTCTGCTGTAGCGGAGGTGGAGCGGGTGAGGATGAAGGTGCGTGGGCCTCGGCGCCCTGGTATTGTCGAGTCAACCGTTGCCTGGTGAAGATATCTGTGGCGTCCCGCACCGCATCTTGCAGGGATGGGTAGCGGTCTGCGATCATGAGACTGCTGATCTCGTCCGAAAGGGCGCGGATGAGGTTCTGCAGGAGAACCCACAGCGGCAGTCCTTCCCCCTGTGTACTCTAGGCCACGGAGGCCCATGTCAGGAACTGGTCCAAGAATCTGCGGATGTCATCGTCCTTGCGCATGACCTCTTTCTCGATCTTCCGCAACGCTTCTTCCTTTGTGAGATGTTTAAAGCGTTCTATGAGGGCGTTGCCAAAGTCCTCAAAAGATGAAAAAGGTGCTCGCGCGTTGTACCAGTCCGCTGCTGCTCCCTGAAGGTGGAGTTTCGCGGTGGCGAGGCAGAGGTCCGGCGGAATCTGGCCGATGCTAGTGTAGAGGGTGATCTGTTTGAGCCAGACCCAGGGGTCTTCCTCCGGGGCGCCTTTGAAAGAATCCAGCCGGGGAATGTTGGCAGGCTCGGAGCGGATGTACTGCAGCTGCGGGACGGTACTGCGGTTAGTCGTCAATGCAGTCACAGCATGTGGCGGGAGGAAGGCAGCAGGTAGAGCTGCGGAATATCCATTGGCATGGATCGGCATTGGGAGGTGCCCCGCGGGCATGGGAAGACTTGCTTGCGTGGGAGGGAGAGGCATGTACCAGGAAGAGGGAGCGGTTGTGGAAGTGGTGTAGGATGTGGAGAAGAATGCCATCCCATTCGGCAGCATCGGGGTTCCCTGTGCCGGTGGTACTGCTGTCTGCGATACCCAGTTCATCGGAACCGGTGGGGCTGTGGCCGCGGTATGGGGAGGAGCTGCAATTCCAGCGCTGGTGGTCATGTGCGGATTCCCTTGCAGCAGCTGTGGGGGCAGGTACAAGTGGCTCTGTGCAGTTTGTTGTGGTGATGGCAGCGAGGCCTGGGGAGGTGCCCCAACTGTCATTGTTCCCACAGGCTGTTTGTGGTGGGACTGCTGAGAGGTGGGCATGTGTTGCTGCGGAGTCAGGATGGGCGCGATCGTCTGCGCCACCATTCCCACCGGCATCGGACCCATCTGTTGTGTTCCACCTCCAATCGTCCAGAGGGCCGGCACTACCGCAGGAGGTCGCGTTATAGCCATCAGCTGTGTTCCACCTCCAATCGCTTGCTGCTGCTGACTCGTTGGTTGGGTCCCAGTCGGCAGAGGCTGGGCCGTGTTCCCTTGGTAGTTGACTCCGCTGCCGGGCTGAGGCATCTGTTGTGGCAGCTGCGGGACTGCGGAGGGCCGAGCCATCGTTCCCAGTTGCATCATGGGCTGCAGTGGCACATGCGCCGGCTGCCGTGATCCCGCTGTGGGCGGATGCGACATGGCCGCCGCCTGCACGGTACCCATCATCATGTGCTGCTGTGGTGGTGTACCTGTCGCAGGTGGCTGCGAGGGTGCTCCGGTTGGCATAGTGATCGGACTTGGTTGTGATGCGAGGAGCCGTTGCGTCGTATTCGCCTGTCCACCCCCCATCTGCTGCTGCTGCGGATAACTTGGTGGCTGGACTACTTCGATTGCTTGGAGCTGCGCGACCGCTCCCGCGGTTGTTCCCATGGTCGAGAGAGTCTGACCCATAGTGAGTTGGTTCATCGGTGGCTGCGCAACTCCCGATGCCTGTACTGGCATAGGCATCCCCATCTGCGTGCCTCTTGTGGGTTGTGCGGATATAACCATCTGTTGCGGCTGTAGTTCTGGCCCAGGTGGTTCCGCGGTCAGAGCGCCCGTGGTTGTCCCGGCCGGCTGCCGCGACGGGTTTGTACCCTGAGGCATCCCAAGGGCGGGATTCAAGAGTCCCATCCTCGGCTGGTGCGGCGACATCCATTGCTCGTCTGGTGCTAGTATTTCGGGAATCCCTGAATGCTCGGGACTCGGCGGTAAGGGTTGCGGGTGTGCTGGCGGGGGCACGTGCTGCACCGCTGTTCCGCCAGGGTCCTGCTGCTGCTGTCCGCCCCGACGCCGATACACCAGTCCGCGGTAGGCCTCGAGCTCTCCACCACCGGAGGATTTCTGCAGGGAAGGTGGCGCATCGGGGAACCAATGCGCCCCAAGTGGCGCAATTGGCTGGCCCCCCTGGCCCTGTTGATGCTGGGCCGATCCATGGCTGTCCAGTGCTGACCACGGCACCACATACAACGGCACATCGATGTCCACAATGAGCATCGATGTAGTCCATTTGAGGCACATCGATGCGCATGTACTTAAAATTTCTCATGAATGGCAGATTCAAGACAATGAATCATAAGTTTGTCTTTTTTGAGAGAACCATTTTTGCCTTTTTTCAGCATAGCATTGTTTTGAGACATTAACACTAAGATTAACACATTTTTTGTCACCAGTGTGAAATGAAGAGCATCCATAGAACACTCATCAACTTCATGTTAGCCATGTATCCACTAGCATATGCACTATGTGATGTATTGCAACTACAAAGGAAGTGAATGACACCAGATGATAATACTTCTCAAGTACAGAGAATAGCAGTCCATGGAAGGATGCCAAAGTTGCATTCATGACATGTAACACATGTGGGAAGTTAGAATGAATATGAAGTTGAGGGCATGGAAGTCTGAAGTACATTCATGCTTATCCTACTTCTTAGCACGCCCACGCTTAGATGGCTTTTCAGCTGTAGCAGGACGTTTTGTGCCTGATGCACGGGTGGATGTGTTTTCTCTTCCAACTGCATCATTCTGCTCCTCTGCATGGCTGTTGTTGACACTGTCCTCAGGACGTGGGTCTCTCCGTGCAGGCTCAGTTGTGTCATCTGCACGTCCCTCTCTGTCTGGGATTGTTGCATCTGCTGCTGTTGATATTGCAAGAGTTGTTGGAGTGGCATGAGTTGCAGGCGCTGTATGACTTGCAGAGCTTTCAGGTGTTGCACATTCTACAGTAGTGGCAGCAGCTGCAGGAGTTGCAGAGGTTCCAGGAGTTGCTGCTAGGGTTGTTGCATCTGCTGCTGTTGAATTCACACGTGTCTGGTTGCGACTGCTCTGCCTGTTGCTATGGGTAGAGACCACTGAGGGGGTCTCCTGCCGCATGCGGACACGGCGAGCATGTGGCAGCATGGGTGTATCTACCAGCACCCGGATATTTGCTTGTATCTCCACCACATCATCATCAGCCTCTGCTCCAACTGCTTCCTCTTCTTCATCCTCCCCCTCACCACTGTCGCTGCTCCCATCATCAGCACCATTGAGCAACTCCACCTCCTCTCCCTCCTCCACAATGTCCCCGTCGTCTTCACTGACTTCTCCCTCATCTGCTGCTGATTCTGCTTCTGCTGCTGCCAACAGCTGCCTGGCTGCTCGCCCACCGCTCTTGCCATACACCTTGCGCAATCTGACGTTGCAGCGGACGAGCAGCTCGAGTGTTGAGACCAGGAGACGGTTCCTACATGCAGTGTGCACCAACTCGTGCGTGGAGAACACGCGTTCACATTCAGAGGAAGAACATGGTTGAGAGAGCACCTTCAGCGCAAGATCACGCGAGCTAGGCATGTAGTGCATGTAGTTCACATGCCATTCAACAACGGTCATGCTCCTCATTTGTACCTTAGCCACTGCAGCCACCGCCTTGGCATTCTTTGCTGCAGTTACTGTGGGAACAGAGGTCACCATGACCTGGCCCCTCTGGAAGGCTGATATCTCAAGCAGGAGATCATAATGCTTGTCTGCTGGAACTAAAGCATCCACAACAGACTGCCATGCCTGCATGGTTGCTGAGTCAAGTGAGAGATCATTCCCAAAGTGTTCGGGGTGCATCCTGCGTGCAGCAGCGTACAGGGGGCACGCCATGTCTTTGTTCTAGCGAGAATTGAAACGTCCAAGCACAAACTGCACGTGAGACTTGGCAACCTTTGCTGGCTTCCTGCCCTTCTTCTCGGCCAGCACCTTCCGCTCTTCTACACAATCAAGCAGGCCCTCATAAATCTCACCTGCAGAGCCACCTTTCCTGTCAGCCACCCGCAAGGCCCTCACCAGAGGCTCCAACAGGTCCCGGAGCTGGCGTACCTGCACCCAAAAGACCCTGCGGCGTACGATACGACGCACCTCCTTCTTCCTTGCTTTGAAGCCTGCATCCCGCCTCACCCCCATCTGCCTCCACAGGTCCGTGTCGACCATGGTCTCCAGATTTTCCTTTTGGTCCACCAGGCGGTCAACCATGTCAAACGTTGAGGCAAACCTGGTCTCGCACCGCGCCAGCAGCATCTTGCCGCCACTCCTCTCGCGCAGCCAGGAGCGTGGCAGGTCATTGTTCCGCACATAAGACACTACCTTCTCACACCTGCTGATGATTGATCCACCCCAGTCTATCTTGGCCACGTCCTTCATTATCAGGTCGATGTTATGCGCGCAGCAGCCCTGGAAGAAGAGGGAGGGGTACTTCTGCCTCAGGTCCGTGAATGCCTTCTTGTTGGTGGATGTGTTGTCACAGATGACGGAGACCACCCTCTTCTCCCCCACTATCTTGATGGTTGCTTCAATCATTGCTGCGGTATGGTCTGCGTCACGGCTGAGGCCGCTGGCATCACGCGAGTAGAGGTGCACGGATCCTTGCGCGTTACACGCCATCGCATTGTAGATGGGACGGACCTGGCGGTCAGACCATTCATCAACGGCCACAGAGCAGCCATAAATGTCCCAGGTCTGCTTGAGGGGAGCATCGAGCTCTTCAAGCTCTTTGTCCAGCTTCGGCAGAAGGTCCTTCACAACTGTCGTGCGGCTTGGAAGCCGGAAGCCGGAGGAGGTTTTCCTGCCATTCTTCACCACCTCCAACAACGCCGCCTCCCGACAGCAGGAGATTGGCGATGCAGTGACACACATCAGCTTCACGATTCTTAGCGGGCACCGTTCATTGTGGCCACGCTCCAGATGCTGGTCCATGCTAGACTGGCGGAAGGAAGAAGCTCGCTTGATGTCGAAGACAGGAACCATGTCGGAGGGGCTCTCCCTCCGGGGGGTCTGAGAGGGCGTCGGGTCGTCGTCATCGCTATCAGCTTCCAAGATGACACCAGCAGCTGCTGCGGTGGATTCTCTCTCAAACTTCTCCCACAACTTGAGCCAGGCCACAGGTTTGTCCTTTGTATCCCACTCAGGCCCAAGGCCTTTGTACAGTTGCACGCTCTGAGGCTTCCATCCAGCCGGGGGCGGTGGGTCACGGTCGAGGCCTAGGACGTCCCGACACGTGGGCGGTGGATATGGGCACTTCCCCACGTTGTGGTTATCACCACTGAAGTGGGCGCAGATGCGGTCACAAGTGCCGGACTTGATGGTGCCACATGCACCACACCTCCACCCAGCCTTCTTTGTTTTCGTCGGGACGGGCTCGCAGTGTTTACTCAGCTCCTTGGTTAGGTGATCTCCACTGCACGCACGTTTCTTTGCCGGATTCCACTTGGACGCGTCGAAGGTTTCGGTCAGGCCAGAGGAGGGATTGGGTGACTGGACAGTGTTGGCTGCAGAAGAGGCTCCTCGTGAGGGCTGAGATGATGAGCGAGAGGGATGCGTCGCCATTCTGGTGCGACGCTAAGTGTCGCACCAGACGGCGACAACAAGGTACCTCGTTATTGGCACTTTGTCCTTAAAGGACGTGTTGTGCCCAACCCGACCAGTACGGCTGTGATGCGAGGGACATGACCCATGCACCAAACCGCATACGCTCACGTGCAAGATATTGCATGTATCCGTGCAATCGACGGTTACATGCACCTTGTACATATCGACGGCATCTATTTGTGTAACTGAAATGTGTAAATGAACCAAACTATCCTCTCATACAAGCAAACGATTGCTCTTTGAAAGAAAAGAACCGATATTTGTTTATCAACAAGTAACTGACGTCATGTAAGCAAAAAAGGGATTTTCGACAGCCAAAACAAGGAATCTTTCACTCGATGGTTGCGGCAGCGTACATGTCAACGTATCCAGCTGGCATCCCATTCGAGGACTACTCAATGACCAAAGTGATGAGATTCCATATCCACCAATGGGTGTCCTCGATTTGCTGACGTGTAAATTGTATGCATGCATGAATATCTACTGTCATGCCTTACTGTGCTGCAGTATATGATATGTATTTATCCATCAAAGTAGGCACTCGACGGTGGAAGGTCGAGGCCGAACGTGATTTTCCGATATATGCAAAAATACCCACTTCAGAAGTGGTCACTGATACGACCCCCATAACACCCGGTTTTGCCCGTCCCGGGTCGTGTTTGAGCCGTACAACGCCACGATGCCACAACAATGTTGCTCGTTATGGCGTTGTCGTTGTAGGGCCCCTACAACGAACCACGAGGGCAACACTGTGGCTGTCGGAACTGTGGACACTCTCCACCTCCGCGTGTTCGGCGAGCGCCTCCATAATGCGGCGCCAGTGCAGCTGCTCCAACCACTCGGTTACTCGTCGGTGTTGGGCGAGCGGATCAGAGCCCGGCGAGGAGCTGACTGGTGCGTAGGACAACACAGGTGAGGAATCCCGGCTTCCCGTGCAGGTCGCAGCCCGTCGTGGCAGGAAGCTCCGCGCTGATGACAGCTGCTGCCGGCGCCTTGTGTCTTGATGCACGAAGCTAGCCGCCGACATGAACGACTGACCTGAAAGGCACGTGCAGTTCTGCTGACAGAGAGCAAAGAACCGTCCACGCTCACCGCACAATGACACTGATACCCCCAATTTGCCGCTCCCTTGATCTTTCCGCGGATGGGAACCCTCCGCGGAACCCCGCGGATTACTCTTTCTACTACTATGATTTGATTAGAGGTACTCAGCAAGGTGCGGCTATCACCCTTAATCTAGAGGTCACTCCGCGGACCACAAGTCATGGACTACTGCAGTTGCACCCTATGATAAGTATCTCCCTGCGGACTTCTGAAATGCAACAACCCAGAAAGGAAGATCCCAACTTTTAGCTATGTCGCGGATCACAGTTTCACACCTGCGTATGTACCTCACCGATGAATGACGCTCCGCGTTCCACTTCTTCCCACACGGGAGTCCACCACCTCGTGGCGTCCGACTCCTCTCCGCGGAACCCAGTTCCGCGGACGTGTGTAAGCAAGGGACACCGCCGGCAGCCCACCTCAATCGGACTTTTGGTTCTTTACGCGCCTACTCCCATAGTCCGCGGACTGGACTCCAAGAGTCTACTGAAGGCAAGAGGGCAATGGGCGGAACACCGAAATGTGAGTAGGTCAATGATTTTGATAAAGCTGAGGGCGGAGTACATGGAACACTCTGGAAGACAAACAAGTCTGAGTTGCTATCTTTCTACTGCTAGTGAGGCCCCTTTTCTTCTCGGGACCCCGCGCGGCGTGTCTACACGCCGACGGTCTCATCCCTCTCATATCCTCCTACTCCTCGGACTCCACGCGGTGCGGCTACGCACCGCGGGTCTTGTCCCACACGCTGTCTACTCTACTGGTCACTCTCTTCAACCGCGGTTTGTACACATGGTTCTTCGTGTTCTTCCTTGAATCTTCGTCTTCTGCGGTGCGTCTCCCGAAGGTTCCTCTGTAAGTGATGCTTAGTCGCTTGTGTTGATTGGTCGTTTCTGCTCTGATTGCTTACTTCCTCCGCAGTTCGGCCTGCGCTTCGTCAGTGGCCGCGGATCATGCTTCGGCTTGTCCCTGTTTCCTTCGCACCGCGGCATTTCCCTCCACTGCTTCCCGCCTAGCCACCAATTCTTTGGCCAAGAGGAACCGGTGCAAACGAATATTCGTCTGCGGCAACCCTTCCACCGGTACCCTGCCTCCTGCTTTCCCGAATCCGCGCCTACCCTTCGCTCAACCGCATCCGCAGGAGCAAGCATACCATGCGCGGATCCTTTGCCTCCCTGACTCCTATTCCGCCGGTTGCTTCTTCCGCGGAGCTGCGGCAAGATTGTTTGTGACAACAACTCTGGCACAACTTTGGCAGAATTCTGGCACAACTCTGGCACAACTCTGGCACAAATCTGGCACAACTCCGGCACAACTGTGGCACAACTCTGGCACAACTCAGGCACAACACTGGCACAACTCTGGCACATCTCTGGCACAACTATGGCACAACTCTGGCACAAACCTGGCACATTTCTGGCACAACTTTGGCACAATCATGGTACAATCCTGGCACGACTCTGGCACAACTCTGGTACAACTTTGGCACAACTCTGCCAAAACTCTGGCACCACTCTGGACCAATTCTGGCACAACTCCGGCACAACTCTGTCACAACTCTGGCACAATTCTGGCACAACTCTGGCACAGCTCTGGCACAACTCCGGCACAACACAGGCACAACTCTGGCACAACTCTACCACAACTTTAGCACAACTCTGGCACAAGTCTCGCAAAACTCGGGCACAACTCTGGCACAACTCTGGCAAAATTCTGGCACAAATCTGGCACAACATTTGCACAACTTTGGCACAATTCTGGCACAACTTTGACACAACTCTGGCACAACTTTGGCACAACTCTGGCACAACTCTGGCATGACTCTGGGACATCTCTGGCACAACTGTGGCACAACTCTGGAAAAAATCTGGAACAACTCTGGCACAACCATGGCACAATTGTGGCACAACTCTGGCACAACTCTGCCACAACTCTGCCACAACTCTGCCACGACTCTGGCACAACTCTGGCACAACTCTGGCAAACTCTCGCAAAACTATGGCACAACTCTGGCACAACTCCAGCACAACTCTGGCACAACTCTGGCACAACTCCGGCACAACTCTCGCACAACTCTGGCACAACTCTGGCACAGCTCTGGCACAACTTCGGCACAACTTTGGCAGAACTCTGGCACAACTCTGGCACAACTCTGGCAGAACTCTGTCACAACTCTGGCACAACTCTGGCACAACTCTCCCACAACTCTGGCACAACTCTGGCACAGCTCTGGCACAACTTCGGCACAACTTTGGCAGAACTCTGGCACAACTCTGGCACAACTCTGGCAGAACTCTGTCACAACTCTGGCACAACTCTGGCACAACTCTCCCACAACTCTGGCACAACTCTGGCACAGCTCTGGCACAACTTCGGCACAACTTTGGCAGAACTCTGGCACAACTCTGGCACAACTCTGGCAGAACTCTGTCACAACTCTGGCACAACTCTGGCACAACTCTCCCACAACTCTGGCACAACTCTGGCACAGCTCTGGCACAACTTCGGCACAACTTTGGCAGAACTCTGGCACAACTCTGGCACAACTCTGGCAGAACTCTGTCACAACTCTGGCACAACTCTGGCACAACTCTCCCACAACTCTGGCACAACTCTGGCACAGCTCTGGCACAACTTCGGCACAACTTTGGCAGAACTCTGGCACAACTCTGGCACAACTCTGGCAGAACTCTGTCACAACTCTGGCACAACTCTGGCACAACTCTCCCACAACTCTGGCACAACTCTGGCACAGCTCTGGCACAACTTCGGCACAACTTTGGCAGAACTCTGGCACAACTCTGGCACAACTCTGGCAGAACTCTGTCACAACTCTGGCACAACTCTGGCACAACTCTCCCACAACTCTGGCACAACTCTGGCACAGCTCTGGCACAACTTCGGCACAACTTTGGCAGAACTCTGGCACAACTCTGGCACAACTCTGGCAGAACTCTGTCACAACTCTGGCACAACTCTGGCACAACTCTCCCACAACTCTGGCACAACTCTGGCACAGCTCTGGCACAACTTCGGCACAACTTTGGCAGAACTCTGGCACAACTCTGGCACAACTCTGGCAGAACTCTGTCACAACTCTGGCACAACTCTGGCACAACTCTCCCACAACTCTGGCACAACTCTGGCACAGCTCTGGCACAACTTCGGCACAACTTTGGCAGAACTCTGGCACAACTCTGGCACAACTCTGGCAGAACTCTGTCACAACTCTGGCACAACTCTGGCACAACTCTAGCACAACTCTGGCACAACTCTGGCACAACTCAGGCACAACACTGGCACAACTCTGGCACAACTCTGGCACAACTATGGCACAACTCTGGCACACCTCTCAAACAACTCTGGCACAACTATGGCACAACTCTGGCACAAACCTGGCACATTTCTGGCACAACTTTGGCACAATCATGGCACAATCCTGGCACAAATGGGGCACAACTCTGGACCAACTCTGGCACAACTCTGGCAGAACTCTGTCACAACTCTGGCACAACTCCGGCACATCTCTCGCACAACTCTGGCACCACTCAGGCACAACACTGGCACAACTCTGGCACAACTCTGGCAGAAGTATGGCACAACTCTAGCACAACTCTGAAACAACTCTGGCACAACTATGGCACAACTCTGGCACAAACCTGGCACATTTCTGGCATAACTTTTGCACAATCCTGGCACAATCCTGGCACGACTCTGGCACAACTTTGGTACAACTCTGGCACAACTCTGCCAAAACTCTGGCACCACTCTGGACCAACTCTGGCACAACTCTGGCACAACTCTGTCACAACTCTGGCACAATTCTGGCACAACTCTGGCACAACTCTGGCACAGCTCTGGCACAAATCTGGCACAACTCTGGCACAACTTGGCACAACTCTGGCACAAATCTGGCACAACTTTGGCACAACTCTGGCACAATTATGGCACAATCCTGGAACAACTCTGGTACAACTCTGGTTCAACTCTTGCACAACTCTGGGACAACTCTGGCACCACTCTGGAAGGATTTTGCCATTAATCTGGCACAACTCTGGCACAACTTGGCACAACTCTGGCACAAATCTGGCACAACTTTGGCACAACTCTGGCACAATTATGGCACAATCCTGGAACAACTCTGGTACAACTCTGGTTCAACTCTTGCACAACTCTGGGACAACTCTGGCACCACTCTGGAAGGATTTTGCCATTAATCTGGCACAACTCTGGCACAACTTGGCACAACTCTGGCACAAATCTGGCACAACTTTGGCACAACTCTGGCACAATTATGGCACAATCCTGGAACAACTCTGGTACAACTCTGGTTCAACTCTTGCACAACTCTGGGACAACTCTGGCACCACTCTGGAAGGATTTTGCCATTAATCTGGCACAACTCTGGCACAACTTGGCACAACTCTGGCACAAATCTGGCACAACTTTGGCACAACTCTGGCACAATTATGGCACAATCCTGGAACAACTCTGGTACAACTCTGGTTCAACTCTTGCACAACTCTGGGACAACTCTGGCACCACTCTGGAAGGATTTTGCCATTAATCTGGCACAACTCTGGCACAACTTGGCACAACTCTGGCACAAATCTGGCACAACTTTGGCACAACTCTGGCACAATTATGGCACAATCCTGGAACAACTCTGGTACAACTCTGGTTCAACTCTTGCACAACTCTGGGACAACTCTGGCACCACTCTGGAAGGATTTTGCCATTAATCTGGCACAACTCTGGCACAACTTGGCACAACTCTGGCACAAATCTGGCACAACTTTGGCACAACTCTGGCACAATTATGGCACAATCCTGGAACAACTCTGGTACAACTCTGGTTCAACTCTTGCACAACTCTGGGACAACTCTGGCACCACTCTGGAAGGATTTTGCCATTAATCTGGCACAACTCTGGCACAACTTGGCACAACTCTGGCACAAATCTGGCACAACTTTGGCACAACTCTGGCACAATTATGGCACAATCCTGGAACAACTCTGGTACAACTCTGGTTCAACTCTTGCACAACTCTGGGACAACTCTGGCACCACTCTGGAAGGATTTTGCCATTAATCTGGCACAACTCTGGCACAACTTGGCACAACTCTGGCACAAATCTGGCACAACTTTGGCACAACTCTGGCACAATTATGGCACAATCCTGGAACAACTCTGGTACAACTCTGGTTCAACTCTTGCACAACTCTGGGACAACTCTGGCACCACTCTGGAAGGATTTTGCCATTAATCTGGCACAACTCTGGCACAACTTGGCACAACTCTGGCACAAATCTGGCACAACTTTGGCACAACTCTGGCACAATCATGGCACAATCCTGGCACAACTCTGGCACAACTTTGGCACAACTCTGGCACAACTCTGGCAAAACTCTGGCACAACTCTCGCACAACTCTAGCACAACTCTAGCACAACTCTTGCACGACTCTGGCACAAATCTGGCACAACTTTGGCACAACTCTGGCACAATCATGGCACAATCCTGGAACAACTCTGGTACAACTCTGGTTCAACTCTTGCACAACTCTGGGACAACTCTGGCACCACTCTGGAAGGATTTTGCCATTAATCTGGCACAACTCTGGCACAACTTGGCACATCTCTGGCACAATTCTGGCACAACTCTGGCACAACTTTGGCACAACTCTGGCACAAATTTGGCACAACTCTGGCACAACTCTGGCACTACTCTGGCACACCTCTGGCACAACTCTAGGACAACTCTGGCAGAACTCTGGCACAACTTTGGCAAAACTGTGGCACAGCTCCGACACAACTTTGGCAAAACTCTGGCACAACTCTGGCACAATTCTGGCAAAATCATGGCACAATCCTAGCAGAACACTGGCACAACTCTGGTACAACTCTGGCACAACTCTGGTACAACTCTGGCAAAACACTGGAACAACACTGGCATGACTCTGGCACAACAATGACTCAACTCTGGCATAACTCTGGCACAACTATGGCACAACTATGGCAGAACTATGGCACAACTATGGCACAACTATGGCACAACTATGGCCCAACTCTGGCACGACTCTGGCACAACTCTGGCACAACTCTGGCACAACTCGGGCACAACTCTGGCATAACTCTGGCACAACTCTGGCACAACTCGGGCACAACTCTGGCACAATTCTGGCACAACTCTGATATAACTCTGGCACAACTCTTGCACAACTCTGGCACAACTCTGGCACGACTCTGCCACGACTCTGGCACAACTCTTGCACAACTCTGGCACAACTCTGGCACGACTCTGCCACGACTCTGGCACAACTCTTGCACAACTCTGGCACAACTCTGGCACGACTCTGCCACGACTCTGGCACAACTCTTGCACAACTCTGGCACAACTCTGGCACGACTCTGCCACGACTCTGGCACAACTCTTGCACAACTCTGGCACAACTCTGGCACGACTCTGCCACGACTCTGGCACAACTCTTGCACAACTCTGGCACAACTCTGGCACGACTCTGCCACGACTCTGGCACAACTCTTGCACAACTCTGGCACAACTCTGGCACGACTCTGCCACGACTCTGGCACAACTCTTGCACAACTCTGGCACAACTCTGGCACGACTCTGCCACGACTCTGGCACAACTCTTGCACAACTCTGGCACAACTCTGGCACGACTCTGCCACGACTCTGGCACAACTCTTGCACAACTCTGGCACAACTCTGGCACGACTCTGCCACGACTCTGGCACAACTCTTGCACAACTCTGGCACAACTCTGGCACGACTCTGCCACGACTCTGGCACAACTCTTGCACAACTCTGGCACAACTCTGGCACGACTCTGCCACGACTCTGGCACAACTCTTGCACAACTCTGGCACAACTCTGGCACGACTCTGCCACGACTCTGGCACAACTCTTGCACAACTCTGGCACAACTCTGGCACGACTCTGCCACGACTCTGGCACAACTCTTGCACAACTCTGGCACAACTCTGGCACGACTCTGCCACGACTCTGGCACAACTCTTGCACAACTCTGGCACAACTCTGGCACGACTCTGCCACGACTCTGGCACAACTCTTGCACAACTCTGGCACAACTCTGGCACGACTCTGCCACGACTCTGGCACAACTCTTGCACAACTCTGGCACAACTCTGGCACGACTCTGCCACGACTCTGGCACAACTCTTGCACAACTCTGGCACAACTCTGGCACGACTCTGCCACGACTCTGGCACAACTCTTGCACAACTCTGGCACAACTCTGGCACGACTCTGCCACGACTCTGGCACAACTCTTGCACAACTCTGGCACAACTCTGGCACGACTCTGCCACGACTCTGGCACAACTCTTGCACAACTCTGGCACAACTCTGGCACGACTCTGCCACGACTCTGGCACAACTCTTGCACAACTCTGGCACAACTCTGGCACGACTCTGCCACGACTCTGGCACAACTCTTGCACAACTCTGGCACAACTCTGGCACGACTCTGCCACGACTCTGGCACAACTCTTGCACAACTCTGGCACAACTCTGGCACGACTCTGCCACGACTCTGGCACAACTCTTGCACAACTCTGGCACAACTCTGGCACGACTCTGCCACGACTCTGGCACAACTCTAGCACAACTCTGGCACAACTCTGGCACAACTCTGGCACAACTCTGGCACAACTCTGGCACATCTCTGGCACAACTATGGCACAACTCTCGCACAACTCATGCACGACTCTGGCACAAATATGGTATAACTCTGGCACAACTCTGGCACAATCATGGCACAATCCTGGACAACTTTGGCCTAACTCTGGCAGCACTCTGGCATGATTTTGGCATAAATCTGGCACAACTCTGGCACATCTCTGGCACATATCTGGCACAACTCTGGCACAACTCCGGCACAACTCTGGCATAACTCTTGCACAACTCAGGCACAACTCTGGCACAACTCTGGCACACCTCTGGCACAACTCTGGCACAACTCTGGCACAGCTCTGGCACAACTTTGGCACAATCATGGCGCATTCCAGGCACAATCCTGGCAAAACTCTGGCAAACATATGGCACAACTCTGGCACAAGTCACGCACAACTCTGACACACCTCTGGCACAACTCTGGTACAACTTTGGCACAACTCTTGCACAACTCTGCCACAACTCTTCCACAACTATGGCAAAACTCCGGCACATCCCGGCACAACTCTGGCACAACTCTGGCACAACTCTGGCACAAATCTTGCACAACTCTGGCAAAACTCCGGCACAACTCTACCACAACTCTGGCACAACTCTGGCTCAACTCAGGCACAACTCTGGCACAACTCAGGCACAACTCTTGCATGACTCTGGCACAAATCTGGCACAACTATGGCACAAATCTGGCACAATCATGACAGAATCCTGGCACAACTCTGGTACAACTATGGTACAACACTGGCACGATTATGGCACAACTCTGGCACCACTCTGGCAGGATTTTGGCATAAATCTGGCACAACTCTGGCACAACTCAGGCACATCTCTGGCACAACTCTGGCACAACTCTGGCACAACTCTGGCACACCTCTGGCATAGCTCTGGCACAACTCTGGTACAACTATTGCACGAATCTGGCACAACTCTGGCACAACTATGACACAACTCTTGCACACTCATGGCACAATCCTGGAACAACTCTGGTACAACTCTGGTAGAACTCTGGCACAATTCTGGCACAAATCTGGCACCACTCTAGCAGGATTTTGGCATAAATCAGGCACAACTCTGGCACAACTCTGGCACATCTCTGGCACAACTCCGGCACAACTCTGGCACAACTCTGGCACAACTCAGGCACATCTCTGGCACAACTCTGGCACAACTCTGGCACGACTCTGGCACATATCTCGCACAACTCTGGCATAACTCTGGCACAACTGTGGCACAACTCTGGCACACCTCTGGCACAACTCAGGCACAACTCTGGCAGAACGCTGGCACAACTCTGACACAACTCTGGCACAACTCTGGCACCACTCTAGCAGGATTTTGGCATAAATCAGGCACAACTCTGGCACAACTCTGGCACAACTCTTGCACGACTCTGGCACAAATCTGGCACAACTCTGGCACAACTCTGGCACAGTCATGGCACCATCCTGGCACAACTCTGGTACAACTCTGGCAAAACTCTGGCACACCTCTGGCACAACTCTGGCACAACTCTAACACAACTCTGGCACAACTCTGGCACAATCATGGCGCAATCCTGGCACAATCCGGGAAAAACTCTGGCAAACCTATGATACAGCTCTGGCACAACTCTGGCACTACGCTGGCACAAGTCTGGCACAACTCTGGTACAACTCTGGCAGAACTCTGGCACAACCCTGGCACAACTCTGCCGCAACTATGGCAAAACTCCGGCACATCCCGGCAAAACTCTGGCACAACTCTGACACAACTCTGGCACAACCCTGGCAGAAATCTGGCACAACTCTGGCAAAACTTTGGCTCAACTCTGGCACAACTCTAGCACAACTATGGCACAGCTCTGGCACAACTCTGGCACAAATATGGCACCACTCTGGCACACCTCTGGCACAATTCTGGTACAACTCTGGCACAACTCTTGCACAACTCTGGCACAAATCTAGCACAACTATGGCACAACTCTGGCACAATCCTGGCACAACTCTGGTACAACTATGGTACAACTATGGTACAACTCTGGCACAACTCTGGCTCAAATCTGGCCCCACTCTGGCAGGATTTTGGCATAAATCTGGCACAACTTTGGCACAACTCTGGCACATCTCTGGCACAACTCTGGCACAACGATGGCACAACCCTGGCACACCTCTGGCACAGCTCTGGCACAACTCTGGCACAACTCTCGCACGACTCTTGCACAAATCTGGCACAACTCTGACACAACTCTTACACAATCATGGCAGAATCCTGGCACAACTCTGGTAAAACTCTGGTAGAACTCTGGCACAACTCTGGCACAACTCTGGCACCACTCTGGCAGGATTTTGGCATGAATATGGCACAACTCTGGCACATCTCTGGCACAACTCTGGCACAACTCTGGCACAACTCTGGCACAGCTCTAGCCTCTCTGGCACAACTCTGGCACAACTCTGGCACCACTCTGGCAGGATTTTGGCATGAATATGGCACAACTCTGGCACATCTCTGGCACAACTCTGGCACAACTCTGGCACAACTCTGGCACAGCTCTAGCCTCTCTGGCACAACTCTGGCACACCTCTGGCTCAACACTGTCACAACTCTCGCACAACTCTGACATACCTCTGGCACAATCATGGCGCAATCCTGGCACAATCCTTGCAAAACTCTGGCAAACCTCTGGCACAAGTCTGGCACAACTCTGGCACTACTCTGGCATAACACTGGCACAAATCTGGCACAACTCTGGCATAACACTGGTACAACTCTGGCACAACTCTGCCACAACTCTGCCACAACTCTGCCACAACTCTGCCACAACTCTGCCACAACTCTGGCAGCTTTCTGGCACAACTCTGGCAGAACTCTGCCACAACTCTGGCACAACTCTGGCACAACTCTGGCACAATTGTGGCACAACTATGGCACAACATTAGCACAACACCGGCACAATTCTGGCACAACTTTGACACAACTCTGGCACAACTCTGGCACAACTATGTCACAATTCTTGCACAATCATGGCACAATCCTGGCACAACACTGGCACAACTCTGGTACAACTATGGCACAACTCTGGGACAACTCTGGCACCACTATCGAACAACCATTGCACAACTTTGGCACAACTCTCGCATAACTCATGCACAACTCTGGCACAACTCTAGCAATGGTTTGGGAACACAAGGCTTCAACTAGCAAGCACAAGTACATTCAATAAGTTGTGGCACGGTGTGGATACCATGCACGATGACCAACCAAAGTAGGCATATGTCACTGACCATGACCAAATAGTGTCACTAAATGTGGTAACTTTTGACAACTCATAACACGAGTCACAAAGGGTCAGAGTGGAAGACAATGGGTTGTGAATACTAGTCATCAAGTTACAAGTACAAGTCCCTTTAATATGTAGTGGCACAGCGCGGTTACAATGCACAGTGACCAACCAAAGTATGCATATGTCAATGACCATGACCAACAAATTTCACTTCATATGGTCAGCGTTGAAAACTCACAACATGAGTCACCGAGAGTCAAAGGGGGGGGGGGGGAACATTGGTCTGGGAACACTAGCTATGAACTAGAAAGCACAAATACCTTCAATAGGTAGTGACACGGTGTGGTAACCATGTACAGTGACAAACCAAAGTAGGCATATGTCAGTAACCATGACCAAACAAATTTCACACTGTGTGGTCAACATTGAAAACTCATCACACGAATCATAAATGGTCAGAGGGGGCAACAACGGGTTAGGAACACTAGTTCTCAACTAGCAAGTACGAATAAATTCAACGAGTAGTGGCACAGTGTGGCTAGCATGCACAGTGACCAACCAAAGGATGAATACGTCACTGACTATGACCGCAGAAGTCCACTATGTGTGGTCAACATTGACAACTCATTACACAAGTCACGAATGGTCAGAGGGAGAGACGATGGTTTGGGAACCCTATGCATGGACTAGAAAGGACAAATAACATCAATACGTAGTGACCCATTGTGGCTAATATGCACACCAAACATCCAAACTAGGTACATGTCACTGACCATGACCATAGAATTTCAACATGGGTGGTCAACGTTGACCAACCATAACACGAGTCACAAACGTTCAGGGGAGGAACCAATGGTTTGGGAGTATCAGTTCTCAACTAGCAAGTACAACGACCTTCAGTCAGTAGTAGCACGGTGTGGCTACCATGCACAATGACCTACCAAAGTAGGCATATGTACTGCCTTTGACGAAAGAAATCCGCTGTGTCTTGTCAGTATCCACAACTCATAACACGAGTCACAAATGGTCACAGGGGGAAACAATGGTTTGGGAACACCAAGTATCAAATAGCAAGCACAAGGACCTACAATACATTGTAGTACGGTGTTGAAACCACGCACGATGACCAACCAAGGTATGCATATGTCACTGACCATGACCAAATAATATCACCATGTGTGGTAAACTTTGACAAATTATAACACGAGTCACAAATGGTCAGGGTGGAAGATAATGGTTTGTGAATACTAGTTATCGACTATCAAGTACAAACACATTCAATATGTAGTAGCACAGTGTGGCTACAATGCACAGTGACCGACCAAAGTACGCATATGTCACTGACAATGGACAAAGAATTTCACTTCATGTGGTCAATGTTGACAACTCACAACACGAGTCACAGATATTCACAGGGGGTAACAATGGTTTGGGAACACTAGCTATCAACAAGAAAGCACAGAGAGCTTCAATACGTAGTGACACGGCGTAGTAACCATGTACAGTGACAAACCAAAGTAGGCATATGTCACTAACCATGACCAAAAGAGTTTCACAGTGTGTGTTCAACGTTGAAAACACATAACACGAGTCTTAAATGGTCAGAGGGGGAAACAATGCGTTGGGAACACTAGTTGTCAACAAGCATGTTGAAATATTTTCAACAAGTAGTGGCACGGTGTGGCTAGCGTGCACAGTGACCAACCAAAGGATGCATATGTCCTCGAGTTTGACCGAATAAGTCCAATATGTGTAGTCAACATTGAAAACTCATAACACGAGTTACAAATTGTCACAGGGAGAGACAATGGTTTGGGAACCCCATGTATCGACTAGAAAGGAAAAAGAACTTCAATATGTAGTGGCACGGTGTGGCTACTATGCATACCAAACAACCAAACTAGGCATCTGTCACTGACCATGACCCAAGAATTTCAATATGGGTGGTCAACATTCACCAACCATAACACGAGTCACAAACGGTCAGAGGGGGAAACAATGGTTTGAGAATTTCAGTTCTCAACTAGCAAGTACAGCGACCTTCAATCCGTATAAGCACGGTGTGGCTACCATGCACAACGACCGACCAAAGTAGGCATATGTACTGCCTTTGACCAAAGACATCCGCTGTGTGTGGACAGCGTTGACAACTTATAATACAAATCACAAATGGTAAGAGGTGGGAAAGAATGGTCTGAAGACATTAGGTATCAACAGGCAAGCACAAGCACCTTTAACAAGTTGTGGCACGGTGTGGATACCATGCACGATGACCAACCAAAGTAGGCATATGTCACTGACCATGACCAAATAATCTGACGAAGTGTGGTAAACTGTGACAGCTCATAACACGAGGCACAAATGGTCAGAGTGGAAGACAATGGTTAATGAATACTATTTATCAAGTAGCAAGTACAAATACCTTCAACATGTGGTGGCGCAGCGTGGCTACCATGCACAGTGACACACCAATGGATGCATATGTCACTGACAATGACCAACAAATTTCACTTCATGTGGTCAGCGTTGACAACTCACAACACGAGTCACAGATAGTCAAAAGGGGGTACCGATGGTTCGGGAAAGACTAGCTATTAACAAGAAAGCACAAATACCTTTAATATGTACTGACACAGCGTGGTAACCATGTACAGTGTCAAACCAAAGTAGGCATATGTCACTATCCATGACCAAACAAATTACACAGTGTGGGGTCAACATTGACAACTCATTACACGAGTCACAAATGGTCAGAGGGGGAAACAATGGGTTGGGAACACTAGTTGTCAACTAGCATGTACAAATAACTTCAACAAGTAGTGGCACGGTTTGGTTAGCATGGACAGTGACCAACCAAAGGATGAATACGTCACTGACTGTGATCGAAGAAATCCAGTATGCGTGGTCAACGTTGACAGCTCATAACACGAGTCACAAATGGTCAGAGGGAGAGACAATGGTTTGAGAATCCTATGCATGGAATAGAAAGGACAAATAACTTCAATACATAGTGGCACTGTGTGGCTACTATGCACACCAAACAACCAAACAAGGCATATGTCACTGGCAATGACCAAATAATTTCAATATGGGTGGTCAACGTTCACCAACCATAACACGAGTGACAAACGGTCAGAGGGGGAAACAATGGTACACGAATATCAGTTCTCAACTAGCAAGTACAACGCCCTTGAATCAGAAAAAGCACGGTGTGGCTACCATGCACAATGACCGACCAAAGTAGGCATATGTAGTGCCTTTGAGGAAAGAAATCTGCTGTGTGTGGTCAACTTTGATAACTCATAATACGAGTCACAAAAAGTCAGAGGGGGAAACAATTGTTTGGGAACACCAGGTATCAACTAGCAAGCACAATGACCTTCAATACGTTGTGGCACGGTGTGGATACCATGCACGATGACCAACCAAGGTATGTATATGTCACTGACCATGACCAAAGAATGTCACCATGTGTGGTAAACTTTGACAGCTCATAACAGGAGTCACAAATGGTCACTGTGGAAGATAATGGTTTGTGAATACTAATTATCAACTAGCAAGTACAAATATCTTCAATATGTATTGGCACAGTGTGGCTACAATGCACAGTGACCAACCAAAGTATGCATATGTCACTGACCATGACCAAGGAATTTCACTTAATGTGGTCAATGTTGACAACTCACAACACGAGTCACAGATATTCACAGGGGCTAACAACGTTTTGGGAACACTAGCTATCAACTAGAAAGCACAAAGACCTTCGATACGTAGTTAGACGGCATGGTAACCATGTACAGGGACAAGCCAGAGTAGGCATACGTCATTGACCATGACCAAACGGATTTCACAATGTATGGTCAACGTTGAAAACTCATAACACGAGTCAAAAATGGACAGACGGAGAGACAATGGTTTGGGAACCCTAGGTATTGACTAGAAAGGACAGAAAACTTCAACACGTAGTGGCACGGTGTGGCTAATATGCACACCAATCAACCAAAGTAGGCACATGTCATTCACCATAACCAGAGAATTTCAATGTGGGTGGTCAACGTTGACCAACCATAACACGTGTCACAAACGGTCAGGGGAGGAAACAATGCTATGGGAATACAAGTTCTCAAGTAGCAAGTACAACGACCTTCAGTGAGCAGTAGCACGGTGTGGCTACCATGCACAATGACCGCCCAAAGTGTGCATATGTACTGCCTTTGACCAAAGAATTCTACTGTGAATGGTCAATGTTGACAACTCATAATACGAGTCACAAATGTTCTGAGGGGAAAATAATGGTCTGGGAACATGAGGTATCAACTAGCAAGTACAACGACCTTCAACAAGTTGTGACACGGTGTGGATACCATGCACGATGACCAACCAAAGTAGGCATACGTCACTGACCATGACCAAATAATGTCACTAAGTATGGTAAACTTGGACAGGTCAAAACACGAGTCACAAATGGTCAGAGTGGAAGACAATGGTTCGTGAATACTAGTTCTTGAGTAGCAAGTACAAATACCTTCAATTTGTAGTGGCACATCGTGGCTACCATGCACGGTGACCAACCAAAGTATGCACATGTCACTGACCATGATCAAAGAATTTCACTTCATGTGGTCAATGTTGACAACTCACAACACGAGTCACAAACATTCAGAGGGGCTAACAACAATTTGTGAACACTACCTATCAACTAGAAAGCACAAAGACCTTCGATACGTAGTTACATGTCGTGGTAACCAAGTACAGGGACAAACCAAAGCAGGCATATGTCACAAACCATGACCAAACGGATTTCACAGTGTATGGTCAACGTTGAAAACTCATAACACGAGTCACAAATGGTCAGTGGGAGAAACCATGGGTTGGGAACACTAGTCATCAACTAGCAAGTAGAAAGATTTTCAACAAGTAGTGGCACGGTGTGGCTAGCATGCACAGTGACCAACCAAAGGATGCACACGTCACTGACTATGACCAAAGAAGTCCACTATGTATGGTCAACATTGACACCTCATAACACGAGACACACATGGTCTGAGGGAGAGACAATGGTATGAGAAACCTATGTATTGACAAGAAAGGACAAGGAACTTCAATACGTAGTGGCACGGTGTGGCTACTATGCACACCAAACAACCAAAGTAGGCATATGTCACCGACCATGATGAAAGAATTTCAATATGGGTGGTCAACATTCACCAACCATAACACGACTCACAAACGGTCAGCGAGGGAAACAATGGTCTGTGAATATCAGTTCTCAACTAGCAAGTATAGCGACCCTCAGTCAGTATAAGCACGGTGTGGCAGCTATGCACAATAATCGCCCAAAGTAGGCATATGTACTACCTTAGACCAAAACATCCGCTGTGTGTGGTCAGCGTTGACAACTCATAATCAGAGTCACAAATGGTCAAAGGGGGTGACGATGGTTTGGGAACACCAGGTATCAACTAGCAAGCACAAGGACCTTCAATACGGTGTGGCACAGTGTGGAGACCATGCACGATGACCAACCAAAGTAGGCATATGTCACTAACCATGACCAACGAATCTCACTTCATGTGGTCAGCGTTGACAACTCAGAACGCGAGTCACAGATAGTCAAAGGCGGGTAACAATGGTTTGGGAACACGAGCTATTAACTAGAAACGACAAATACGTTTAATCTGGAGTGACACGGCGTGGTAACCATGTACTGTGACAAACCAAAGTAGGCATATATCACTAACCATGACCAAACAAATTTCAGAGTGTGTGGTTAATATTGACGACTCATAACACGAGTCTGAAATAGTTAGAGGGGGAAACTATGGGTTGGGAACACTAGTTGTCATCTAGAAAGCACAAAGAACTTCAACAGGTAGTGGCAGGATTTGGCTAGAGTGCACAGTTACCAACCAAAGGATGAATACGTCACTGACTATGACCGAAGAAGTCCACTATGCGTGGTCAACATTGACAACTTATAACACCAGTCACAAATGGTCAGAGGGAGAGGCAATGGTTTGGGAACCCTATGCATGGACTAGAAAGGACAAATAACTTCAATACACAGTGGCACTGTGTGGCTACTATGCACACCAAAAAACCAAACAAGGAATATGTCACTGACAATGACCAAAGAATTTCAATATGTGTTGTTAACATTCACCAACCATAACACGAGTCACAAATGGTCAGAGGGGGAAGCAATGGTACACGAATATCAGTTCTCAACTAGCAAGTACAACGCCCTTGAATCAGTAGTAGCACTGTGTGGCTACCATGCACAATGACCGACCAAAGTAGGCGTATGTACTGCCTTTGACCAAAGAAATCCGCTGTGTGTGGTCAACGTTGACAACTCATACTACGAGTCACAACTAGTCAGAAGGGGAAACAATTATTTGGGAACACCAGGTATCAACTAGCAAGCACAATGACCTTCAATGCGTTGTTGCATGCTGTGGATACCATACACGATGACCAACCAAGGTATGCATATGTCACTGACCATGACCAAAGAATGTCACCATGTGTGGTAAACTTTGACAGCTCATAACACGAGTCACAAATGGTCAGGGTGGAAGATAATGGTTTGTGAATACTAGTTATTGACTAGCAAGTACAAATACCTTCAATATGTAGTGGCACAGTGTGGCTACAATGCACA
>SZWC01005592.1:73930-89557 GCA_023375785.1 Penium margaritaceum
ACAACTCTGGCACAACTATGGCACAACTCTGGCACAAACCTGGCACATTTTTGGCACAACTTTGGCACAATCATAACACAATCCTGGCACGACGCTGGAACAACTCTGGCACAACTCTGCTAAAACTCTGGCGACACTCTGGTCCAACTCTGGCACAACTCTGGCACAACTTTGTCACAATTCTGGCACAATTCTGGCACAACTGTGGCACAAATCTGGCACAACTCCCGCACAACTCAGGCAAAACTCTGGCACAACTCTGCCACAACATGCACTTCCACACACTTTCACACACTTACCCATACTTCCACACACTTATACGCACTTACATGTACTTACATGCACTTCCATGCACTTATACGCAGTTTCATGCACTTACACGCACTTACAGGACATACACACACTTACACACACTTACACGCACTTAAAAAGCACTTACACATACTTACACAAATGTACATGCACTTACACGCATATTGGCAAACTAACACACAGTTACACACACTTGCACACACTTACATGCACTTACCCACACTTACACGCACTTATATGCACTTATACCCACTTACACACACTTACACGCACTTACACACACGTACACACACTTACATGCACTTACACGCACTTACATGCACTTACACGTACTTAAACGCACTTACCCACACTGAGACGCACTTACACGCACTTATACAGACTTACACGCACTTACACGTACTTACACGCACTCATACGCACCTACACACACTTACACGCACTTTCATGCACTTAAACGCACTTACACGCAATTATACGCACTTATGCGTACTTACACGTACTTACACCCGCTTACACGTCCTTACACGCACTTACACAAACTTACACGCACTTACATACACTTACACTTACTTACACGTACTTACATGCACTTACACGCACTTACACATACTTACATGTACTTACGCACACTTCCATACATTGACACGTACTTACACACACTTAGACACACTTACACATAGTTACACACACATAAATGAACTTACACGCACGTATATGTATTTACACGCACTTTCATGCACTTATACGTACTTACACGTACTTACTCGCACTTACACGCACTTACATACACTTACACGTACTTACACGAACTTACACACACATACACACTTACACGCACTGACACATACATACACACACTTACACACTCATACACATAGTTACACGCACTTACACAAACGTACATGCATTTATATGTACTTATACGTACTTACACGCACTTACACGCACTTACACGTACTTTCTCGTACTTACACCTACTTACACACACTTACACATACTTACACATACTTACACACACTTACACGCACTTATACGCACTTTCACGCACTTACACGCACTTACACAAACGTACACGCACTTACACGTACTTACACGCACTTACACGCACTTACACAAACTTACACTCACTCATACACACTCACACCTACTCACACATACTTACACAAACTTACACGCACTTACACGTACTTATACGCACTTACACACACTTAGGCACACTTACACGTACTTGCTCGTACTTGCCTGCACTTACACGTACTTACACGCACTTATACACACTTACACGTACTTACACGTACTTACACACACTTACATGCACTAACACGCACTTGCACGCACTTACACGCACTTACATGCAATTACGTACACTTACACGCACTTAGACGCACTTACACACACTCACACGCACTTACACGCACTTACACATACTTACACGCAGTTATACGCACTTACACGTACTTCCACACACTTAAACGCACTTATACGTACTTACACAAAACTACACACAGATAAACCACACTTACACGCAGTTACACGCACTTACACACACTAACGCAAACGTACACGCACATACACGCACTTACACGCACTTAGACCAACTTACAAGCTCGTACATGCACTTACACATAATTAAACGCCATTACACAAACTTTTACGTACATACACACACTTACACGCACTGACACGCACTTCCACAAACGTACACGCACTGACATGCACTTACACATACTTACACGCACTTACACACACTTATACCAACTCACACGTACTTAGAGGCGCTTACACGTACTTCCACACATTTACACAAATTTACACGCACCTACACGCACTTACATGTACCTTCACGTACTTACACGTACTCATACGCATTTACACATACTTACAAGTACTTACACACACTTAAACACACTTACACGCACTTACACGTACTCACACGAATTTACACACACTTATACGTACTTCATCGCATTGACATGCACTTACACGAACTTACACGTACTTATACGTACTTACACATACTTACATGCACTTACACGTGCTCACACACACACAAACTTACACGCACTTACACGTACTTACACGCACTTACACATACTTACACATACTTACATGCACTTAAACGTACTTACACACACTTACGCGCACTAGCACATACTTACATGCACCTACACAAATTTGCATGTACTTACACACACGTACACACACTTACACGCACTTACACACACTTATACACACTTACACGTACTAACACACACTTATACGCACTTACACGGATGTACTTACACGCACATACATACACATACTTACATACACTTACATGCACTTACACGTACCTACACGTACTTACACAAATGTACACGCACTTACATGCACTTACACGAACTTACATGCGCTTACACATGCTTACACACACTTACACGCACTTACATGCACTTACGTACACTTTCATACACGTATACACACTTACACACACTGACACGCAGTTAGACGCACTTACACGCACTTACACGCACCTACAATAACTTACATGCACTTACACACACTTACACAAACGTACACGCACTTACACATAACTACACCCACTTACACGCACTTTTAACACACTTACACGTACTTACACGTACTTACGCGCACTTACATGCACTTACACATACTTACACGCACTTTCACGCACTTACATGCACTTACACGTACTTACACGCACTCACGTGCACGTACATGCACTTACACACACTTACACTAACGTTCACGCACCGACAGGCACTTACACGGACTTACACACACTTACACAAACTTACATGCACTTACACTACTTACACGCACTTACACGCACTTACACGCACTCACACAGACTTTCACACAACTACACAAACGTACACGCACTTACACACACTGACACGCACTTACGCACACTTACACGTACTTTCATGCACTTACACACACTTACACGTACTTACACGCACTGATTTGTGCTTGCAAATACTTACACCCAATTACACACACTTACACGCACTTACACGCACTTACACGTGCTTACATGTACATATAAGTACTTACACGCACATACTTGCACTTACACATACTTACACACACTAACACGTACCAACACACATTTACATGCACTTACACGTACTTAGACGCACTTACATGCACTTACACGAATTAACACGAACTTACACGCACTTACACTCACTTAAATTGAACTTACACGCACTTACACATACTTACACGTACTTGCACGTACGTACGCGCACCTACACGCACCTACACACACTTACACGTACCTACATGCACTTACACACACTTACACGTACTTACACACACTTCTATACACTTACACACACTTACACGCACTTATAGGCACTTACACGCACTCACATGCACTAACACACATTTACACCCACTCACACGCACTTATACACACTTATACGCACTTACATGAGCTTACACGCACTTACACATACTTACACGTACTTTAAACACACTTACATGCACTTACACGTACTTAGGTGCACTTCCACGCACTTACACTTACTTACACATACTTACACGCACTTACACATACAAACACGTACTTATACGCACTTACATGCACTTACACGCACTTACACATACTTACACGAACGTTCACACACCTACACGTACCTATACACACTTACACGTACTTACACGCACTTACACGCACTGACATACACCTACACGTACTTATACACACTTACATGCACTTACACGCACTTACATGCACTTATCACACTTACACGCAAGTAAACAAACTTACATGCACGTACACGTACTTACACGCACTTACACGCATTTACATGCACTTCCACACACTTACTCACACTTACACATACTTCCATGCACTTTCACACACTTTCATGCACTTACACGCACTTACACGCACTTACACGTACTTATACGCACTCACACGCACGTACACAACTTACACGACTTACACGCACTTACATGCACTTCCACACACTTACATGCACTTACACATACTTCCACGCACTTACACGCACTTTCATGCACTTACACACACTTACACGTAGTTACACACACTTACACACACTAATACTCACTTACACGTACTTACACCACTTACACGTACTTACACGCACTTACACACACTTATACACACTTACACAAATGTACACGCACTTATACACATGTCCTTCAAACTTACACGCACTTACACGCACGTACACGTACTTACACGCACTTACATGCATTTATGCACACTTATACTCACTTACACCCACTTACACACACTTACACGCACTTATACACACTTATACGCACATACACGTACTTACACGCACTTATACGCACTTATACGTACTTACACACACTTCCACGCACTAACACCTACTTATAAATACTTCCACACACTTACACACACTTACATGCACTTACACGCACTTGCACACACTCACACATACTAACACGCATTTACACACACTTACACGCATGTACACGTACTTACACGCACTTATAGGTACTTACACGCACTTACACGCACTTACATTGACTTACACACACTAACATGCACTTACACGCACTTACACGCACAAACACACACTTACACGCACTTACACACACTTACACGTACTTACACGCACTTACACGCACTTACATGTATTTACACAAATTTGCACACACTTACACCCACTTACACGTACTTACACACACTTCCACGCACTTACACGTACTAACATGCACTTATACGCACTTACATGCACTTACACACACTTACATCAAATTACACACACTCACACGCACATACACGCACTTACATGTACGAACACGCACTTACACGCACTTACAAGAACTGACACACGCTTACACGCACTTACACGCACTTATACACACTTACACACGCTAACACGCGCTTACACATACTTACACCCACTTACACAAACTTACACGTACTTCCACATACTTACACGCACTTAGAAAAACTTAAACCGCACTTACATGCACTTACACGTACTTACACACACTTACATGCACTTACATGCACTTACATGCACTTACATGCACTTACACGCATGTACACGTATTTCAGACACTTATTCGCACGTAGAGGAACTTACACACACGTACACGCACTTACACGTACTTACATGCACGTACACGTACTTACACACACTTACACAAATTTTCACAAACTTACACATACTTACACGCACTCACACGCACTTACACGCACTTACACGCACTTACACGCACTTACACGCACTTACACGCACTTACACGTACTTACACGTACTTACACGTACATACACACACATAGATGCACTTACACGCACTTACACGCTCTTACACGTACTTACACGTACTTGCACGCACTTACACACACTTAGAGGCACTTACACACACTTACACACACTAACACGCACTAACACTTACTTACATGCACTTACACGCACTTATGCGCACTTACACGCACTTACACGTATGTACCCGAACTTACATGCACTTACATGCTCTAACACGCACTTATACGCACTTACACGTACTTCCACGCACATCAACACCCTTGTATGAACTTACACATAACTACACGCACATAAACCGCACTTACACGCACTTACACACACTAACACGCACTTACACGCACTTACATGCCCTTACACAAAGTTACATGCACTTACATGCACTTACACATACTTACTCGCATTTACACGCACTTTCACGCTTTTACACGCACTTATACGTACTTACACGCACTTACATGTGCTTACACGTACTTACACGCATTTACACAAAATTATACGCAGCTACACGTACTTACACGTACCTACACGCACTTACACATACTTACACATAATTACACGTACTTATACACAGTTACACACACTTACACACACTTACACGTACGTATATGCACTTACACGTACGTACACACACTTGCATGCACTTAAATATACTTATACACACTTATGCGCACTTACACACACTTACATGCAATTACACACACTTACATGCACTTATACGTACTAACACATACTTACACGTACTTACATGAACTTACACATACTTACACGCACTAACACACACTTACACACACTTACACAAATACACTAACATGCAAATACACACACTGACACAAAGTTACACGCACTTACATGTACTTGCATGCACTTACACACACTTATCCGCACTTACACAAACTAACTCGTACTTACACGTACTTATAAGTACTTACACGCACTTACACAAACGTACAGGTACTTCCACGTACTTACACGAACTTCCGCGCACTTACACATACTTACATGCACTTATACGCACTTATATGCACTTACATGCACTTTCACACGCGTATACACACTTACATGCAGTTAACCACACTTACACGTACTTACACACACTTACACGCACTTAGACAAACTTAAACATACGTACACGTACTTACACAAACTTACATGCACTTATATGCAGTTACATTAACTTTCATGTACTTACACGCACTTACACGCGCTTACACATACTTACACGCACTTACACGTACCTACATGCTCCTACATGCACTTACACGCACTTACACGCACTTACACGCACTTACACATACTAACACGCACTTACACGTACCTACATGCTCCTACACGCACTTATACACACTTACACGCACTTACACGCACTTGCACGCACTTACACATACTTACACACAGGTACGCACACTTACACAAACCTTCACGAACCTACACGTACTTACATGCACTTACACACACTTACACGCACTTACCCGCACTTACACTACTTACATGCACTTACACACACTTACACGTACTTGCACACACTTTCACGTAATTACACAAACTTATACGCACTTACACGCATTGACACGCACTTACATGCACTTACACGAACTTACACGAACTTAGATACGCACTTAAATGCACTTACACGTACTTACATACACTTACATGCACTTACACACACTTACACAAACGTACACGTACTGAGACAGACTTATACATACTTACACGTACTTACTTGCACTTGCAAACACTTACACCCACGTACACACACTTACACGCACTTACTTGCACTTACACGTGCTAACATGTACTTACACGTACTTACACGCACATACTTGTACTTACACGTACTTACACATACTTACACGTACTTACACACACTTACACACTTACACGCACATACACGTACTTACATGCACTTACACGCACTTATGTATACTTACACACACTTACACACACTTACATGCACTTACACGCACTTACACACACTTACACGCACAAACACACACTAATAGACACTTACACGTACGTATACGCACTTATACACACTTACATGCACTTACACAAACTTACACAAGCTTAAACACACTTTCACACACTTAAAATGAACTTACACGCACTTACATGTACTTACACGCACTTGCTCGCACTTATCCATACCTACACGCACCTACACGGACTTACACACATCTACAGGCACGTGTATGCACTTACACGTACCTACAAGAACTTACACGCACATACATGCATTTCAACTGAAGTTACATGTAGTTACACGCACTTACACACATTTACACGTACTTATACACACTTACACGTACTTACACACACGTACACGTGCTTATACGCACTTACACGCACTTACATGCACTAACACACACTTACACACACTTACAAGTACTTACACGCACTTACACGCACTTACACGCACTTATACGCACTTACACTCACCAACACGCATTTACACATACTTATACGCACATACACAAACTTACATGCACTTCCACGCACTTACATGCACTTACACGAACTTAAACCGCACTTATACGCACTTCCACACACCTACATGCGCTTACATGCACATACAAGCACTTAAACAAACTTACACGCACGTACACGCATTTCACACACTTGCACGCACTTACACAAACTTACACGCATGTACACGCACTTAGACGTACTTCCACGTACTTACACGCACTTACACACACTTACATAAACTTACACAAACTTACACATACCTACACGCACTTACACGCACTTACACGCACATACACGCACTTCCACGTACTTACACGCACTTACACGCATTTACACGCACTTACACTCACTAACACACACTTACACACACCTACAGGCACTTACATGCACTTACACGTACTTACACGCACTTAGACGCACTTACACACACTTACATACACAAACACACACTAACACGCACTTACATGTACTTACGTGCACTTACACACACTTACACATACTTACACGCACTTTCACAAACGTACATGCACTTACACGTCGAACAAACACTTCTACGCACTTACACACACTTCCACACACTTACGCCCTTGTACAAACTTACACATAACTATATACACATAAACCGTACTTACAAGCACTTACACGCACTTACACGCACTTACACGCACTTACACGCACTGACACGGACTTACACGTACTTACATGCACTTAAACATACTTACACGCACTTCCATGCACTTTCACGCACTTACACGCACTTATACGTACTTACACACACTTACATGCACTTACACACACTTACATGCACTAACACGCACTTACACGTACTTACAGGCACTTACATGCGCTTACACATACTTCCACGCATTTACACGGATGTACAAGCACCTACACACACTTACACATACCTACACGCTTTTACACATACTTACACATACGTACCCGTACTTACAGACACTTACAGACATGTATACGCACTTACACACACTTACACGTACTTACACACACTTACATGCACCTAAACGCACTTACCCGCACTTATGGGCACTTACATGCACTTGAATGCACTTACACACACTTACATGCACTTACACACACTTACATACCCTTACACGCACTTACATGCACTTAGAGGTACTTACACGTACCTACACGCACTTACAAACACTTACACACACATACATATACCTACACGCACTTACACACACTTACACGCGCTTACATGCACTTAGACGTACTTACGCACAGTTACACACACTACAAGTACTAACACGCACTTACATGAACTTATACACACGTACACGCTCTTACACGCACTTACATGCACTTACACAAACTTACATGCATTTACACGCACTAACAGGCACTTATACAGACTCACACGCACTTCCACGTACTTGAACGGCCTTGTATAAACTTACATGTAACTAAACGCACAGAAACCACACTTACACGCACTTACACGTACTAACACACACTTACACACACTTACACACACTTACTCATACTTACACAAAGTTACACGCACTTATATGTACTTACACATACTTACACGCACTTGCACGCACTTTCACGTACTTATATGCACTTACACGCACTTACACACACTTATATGTGCTTACACATACTTCCACACATTTACACGAATATACACGCACCTGCATGCACTTACATGTACCTACACATACTTACACGCACATACACATACTTACACGCACTTACACACACTTACACACACTTACACGCACTTACATACACTTACATACACTTACACGCACTTACACACACTTACATGTACTTAAACACAGTTACACACACTTACGTACACTTACAGGTACTTACATGCACTAACACACACTTACATGCATTTACACATACATACACACACTTACACACACTTACACGCACTTACACACACTTACATGCACTAACACACCCCTACACGCACTTACACAGACACACTTACACATACATACACACAATTATACAAACTTACACGCACTTACACGCACTTGCACGCACTTACACGTACTTACCCGCACTTAGAGAAAGTTGCATGCACTTACACGCACTTACACACACTTACACAAACGTACACACAGTTACACTCACTTACACAAGCTTACACATGCTTACACACACTTACACGCACTTACACGCACTTACACGTACTTAAACGCACTTACATGCAGTTATACGCACTTTCACACACGTATATACTCTTACATGTACTTACATGCACTTACACGCACTTACACGCACTTACACGCACTTATATATAGTTACACAAACTTACACAAGCTTACACGCACTTACACAAACTTACACGCACCTACACACACTTACATGAACTTACACGCACTTACACATACTTACATACATTTAAACGCACTTACATTTACTTACACACATTTACACGCACCTACACGCTCCTACACGCACTTACACACACTTACACGTACTTACATGCACTTACACACACTTACACACATTTACACACACTTACAAGAACCTACATGAACCTATACGCACTTACACGCACTTACACACACTTACACACACTTATCCACACTTACACTACTTACACGCACTTATATGCATTTACACGCACTTACACGCACTTTCACGCAATTACACGAATCTACACGCACTTACACGCATTGACACGCATTTACACACACTTATTCCTGCTTACATGCACTTACACGTACTTACACAAACTTACACGTACTTAGACACACACTTACACGTACTTACACGCACTTACACACACTTACACGCACTTACACGTACTTACATGCACTAACACGTACATACACGCACTTACAAGCACTTACACGTACTTACACGCACTTACACGCAGAGTTGTGCCAGGGTTGTACCATTGTTGTGCCAGAGTTGTGCCAGAGTTGTGCCAGAGTTGTTCCAGAGTTGTCCCAGAGTTGTGCTAGAGTTTTTCCAGGGTTGTGCCATAGTTATGCCACAGTTGCGCCAGAGTCGTGGCAGAGTCGTGGCAGAGTTATGCCAGAGTTGTGCCAGGTTTTTCCCAGAGATGTGCCAGAGTTGTGCCAGAGTTGTGCCAGAGTTGTGCCGTAGTTGTGCCATAGTTGTGCCAAACGTGTGCCATAGCTGTGCTAGAGTTGTGCCAGAGTTGTACCAGAGTGGTGCCAGAGTTGTGTGAGAGTTGTGCCAGAGTTGTGCCAGAGTTGTGCAAGAGTTGTGCAAGAGTTGTGCCAGAGTCGTGCCATAGATGGGCCAGCGTTATGCCAGAGTTGTGCCAGAGTTGTGCCAGAGTTGTGCCAGAGTTGTGCCAGAGATATGCCAGAGTTGTGCAGAATATGTGCCCAAGTTGTTCCAGAGTGGTGCCAGAGTTGTGCCAGAGTTGTGCCGGAGTTGTCTTAGAGTTGTGCCAGAGATGTTCCAGAGTTGTGCCAGAGTTGTGCCAGAGGTATGCCCAAGTTGTGCCGGAGTTGTTTTAGATTTGTGCCAGAGATGTGCCAGAGTTGTGCCAGAGTTGTGCGAGAGTTGTGCCAGAGTTGTGCCAGAGTCGTGCCAGAGCCGTGCCAGAGTCGTGCCAGAGCTGTGCCAGAGTCGTGCCAGAGTTGTGCCAGAGGTGTGCCAGAGTTGTGCCAGAGTTGTGCGAGAGTTGTGCCAGAGTTGTGCCAGAGTCGTGCCAGAGCCGTGCCAGAGTCGTGCCAGAGCTGTGCCAGAGTCGTGCCAGAGTTGTGCCAGAGGTGTGCCAGAGTTGTGCCAGAGTTGTGCGAGAGTTGTGCCAGAGTTGTGCCAGAGTCGTGCCAGAGCCGTGCCAGAGTCGTGCCAGAGCTGTGCCAGAGTCGTGCCAGAGTTGTGCCAGAGGTGTGCCAGAGTTGTGCCAGAGTTGTGCGAGAGTTGTGCCAGAGTTGTGCCAGAGTCGTGCCAGAGCCGTGCCAGAGTCGTGCCAGAGCTGTGCCAGAGTCGTGCCAGAGTTGTGCCAGAGGTGTGCCAGAGTTGTGCCAGAGTTGTGCGAGAGTTGTGCCAGAGTTGTGCCAGAGTCGTGCCAGAGCCGTGCCAGAGTCGTGCCAGAGCTGTGCCAGAGTCGTGCCAGAGTTGTGCCAGAGGTGTGCCAGAGTTGTGCCAGAGTTGTGCGAGAGTTGTGCCAGAGTTGTGCCAGAGTCGTGCCAGAGCCGTGCCAGAGTCGTGCCAGAGCTGTGCCAGAGTCGTGCCAGAGTTGTGCCAGAGGTGTGCCAGAGTTGTGCCAGAGTTGTGCGAGAGTTGTGCCAGAGTTGTGCCAGAGTCGTGCCAGAGCCGTGCCAGAGTCGTGCCAGAGCTGTGCCAGAGTCGTGCCA
Source organism: Penium margaritaceum (assembly GCA_023375785.1). NCBI lineage: Eukaryota > Viridiplantae > Streptophyta > Zygnematophyceae > Desmidiales > Peniaceae > Penium > Penium margaritaceum. The sequence goes on from SZWC01005592.1 coordinate 86,319, forward strand.
GAGTTGTGCCAGAGGTGTGCCAGAGTTGTGCCAGAGTTGTGCGAGAGTTGTGCCAGAGTTGTGCCAGAGTCGTGCCAGAGCCGTGCCAGAGTCGTGCCAGAGCTGTGCCAGAGTCGTGCCAGAGTTGTGCCAGAGGTGTGCCAGAGTTGTGCCAGAGTTGTGCGAGAGTTGTGCCAGAGTTGTGCCAGAGTCGTGCCAGAGCCGTGCCAGAGTCGTGCCAGAGCTGTGCCAGAGTCGTGCCAGAGTTGTGCCAGAGGTGTGCCAGAGTTGTGCCAGAGTTGTGCGAGAGTTGTGCCAGAGTTGTGCCAGAGTTGTGCCAGATTTGTGCCAGAGTTGTGCCAGATTTTTTCCAGAGTTGTGCCAGAGTTGTGCCAGAGTTGTGCCAGAGATGAGCCTGAGTTGTGCCAGAGTTGTGCCAGATTTATGCCAAAATCCTGCCACAGTGGTGCCAGTGTTTTGCCGGAGCTGTGCCAGAGTTGTACCAAAGGTGTACCAAAGTTGTGCCAGGATTGTGCTAGAGTCGTGCCAGAGTCGTGCAAGAGTTGTGCCAGAGTTGTGTCAGAGTTGTGCCACAGGTGTGCCAGAGTTGTGCCAGAGTTGTGCCAGAGTTTTGCAAGAGTTGTGCCAGAGTTGTGCCAGAGTTGTTTCGGATCTCTGCCACAGTTGTGCCAATGTTTTGCCAGAGTTGTGCCAGAGTTGTGCCATAGTTGTTCCAAAGTAGTGCCACAGTTGTAACAGAGTCGTGCCAGTTTGTGCCAGAGTTGTTCCAGTGTTGTGCCAGAGTTGTGCCAGAGTTGTGCCGGAGTTCTTGCAGATTTGTGCCAGAGTTGTGCCAGAGTTGTACCATTGTTGTGCCAGAGTTGTGCCAGAGTTGTGCGGGAGTAGTGCCAGAGTCGTGGCAGAGTCGTGGCAGAGTTTTGCCAGAGTTTTTCCAGATTTTTGCCAGAGTTGTGCCAGAGTTGTGCCACAGTTGTGCCAGAGTTGTGCCAGAGTTGTGCCGGAGTTGTGCCACAGTTGTGCGAAAGTTGTGCCATAGTTGTGCCAGAGTTATGCCAGAGTTATGCCAGAGTTGTGCTAGAGTTGTGCTAGAGATGTGCTAGAGTTGGACCAGGGTTGTGCCCGAGTTGTGCCAGAGTTGTCCCAGAGATGTGAAAAAGTTGTGCCAAACTTGTGTCAGAGTTGTGCCAGAGTTGTGCCAGGGATGTTCCAGAGTTGTGCCAGAGTTGTCCCAGAGATGTGAAAAAGTTGTGCCAAACTTGTGTCAGAGTTGTGCCAGAGTTGTGCCAGGGATGTTCCAGAGTTGTGCCAGAGTTGTCCCAGAGATGTGAAAAAGTTGTGCCAAACTTGTGTCAGAGTTGTGCCAGAGTTGTGCCAGGGATGTTCCAGAGTTGTGCCAGAGTTGTCCCAGAGATGTGAAAAAGTTGTGCCAAACTTGTGTCAGAGTTGTGCCAGAGTTGTGCCAGGGATGTTCCAGAGTTGTGCCAGAGTTGTCCCAGAGATGTGAAAAAGTTGTGCCAAACTTGTGTCAGAGTTGTGCCAGAGTTGTGCCAGGGATGTTCCAGAGTTGTGCCAGAGTTGTCCCAGAGATGTGAAAAAGTTGTGCCAAACTTGTGTCAGAGTTGTGCCAGAGTTGTGCCAGGGATGTTCCAGAGTTGTGCCAGAGTTGTCCCAGAGATGTGAAAAAGTTGTGCCAAACTTGTGTCAGAGTTGTGCCAGAGTTGTGCCAGGGATGTTCCAGAGTTGTGCCAGAGTTGTCCCAGAGATGTGAAAAAGTTGTGCCAAACTTGTGTCAGAGTTGTGCCAGAGTTGTGCCAGGGATGTTCCAGAGTTGTGCCAGAGTTGTCCCAGAGATGTGAAAAAGTTGTGCCAAACTTGTGTCAGAGTTGTGCCAGAGTTGTGCCAGGGATGTTCCAGAGTTGTGCCAGAGTTGTCCCAGAGATGTGAAAAAGTTGTGCCAAACTTGTGTCAGAGTTGTGCCAGAGTTGTGCCAGGGATGTTCCAGAGTTGTGCCAGAGTTGTCCCAGAGATGTGAAAAAGTTGTGCCAAACTTGTGTCAGAGTTGTGCCAGAGTTGTGCCAGGGATGTTCCAGAGTTGTGCCAGAGTTGTCCCAGAGATGTGAAAAAGTTGTGCCAAACTTGTGTCAGAGTTGTGCCAGAGTTGTGCCAGGGATGTTCCAGAGTTGTGCCAGAGTTGTCCCAGAGATGTGAAAAAGTTGTGCCAAACTTGTGTCAGAGTTGTGCCAGAGTTGTGCCAGGGATGTTCCAGAGTTGTGCCAGAGTTGTCCCAGAGATGTGAAAAAGTTGTGCCAAACTTGTGTCAGAGTTGTGCCAGAGTTGTGCCAGGGATGTTCCAGAGTTGTGCCAGAGTTGTCCCAGAGATGTGAAAAAGTTGTGCCAAACTTGTGTCAGAGTTGTGCCAGAGTTGTGCCAGGGATGTTCCAGAGTTGTGCCAGAGTTGTCCCAGAGATGTGAAAAAGTTGTGCCAAACTTGTGTCAGAGTTGTGCCAGAGTTGTGCCAGGGATGTTCCAGAGTTGTGCCAGAGTTGTCCCAGAGATGTGAAAAAGTTGTGCCAAACTTGTGTCAGAGTTGTGCCAGAGTTGTGCCAGGGATGTTCCAGAGTTGTGCCAGAGTTGTCCCAGAGATGTGAAAAAGTTGTGCCAAACTTGTGTCAGAGTTGTGCCAGAGTTGTGCCAGGGATGTTCCAGAGTTGTGCCAGAGTTGTCCCAGAGATGTGAAAAAGTTGTGCCAAACTTGTGTCAGAGTTGTGCCAGAGTTGTGCCAGGGATGTTCCAGAGTTGTGCCAGAGTTGTCCCAGAGATGTGAAAAAGTTGTGCCAAACTTGTGTCAGAGTTGTGCCAGAGTTGTGCCAGGGATGTTCCAGAGTTGTGCCAGAGTTGTCCCAGAGTTGTGCCAGAGTTGTGCCAGAGTTGTGCCAAAGATGTACCATAGTTGTACCAGAGTTGTTCCAGGATTTGCCATGATTGTGCCAGTGTTGTGCCAGAGTCGTGCAAGAGTTGCGCCAGAGTTGTGCCAGAGTTGTGCCATAGGTGTGCCAGAGTTGTTCCAGAGTTGTGCCAGAGTTCTGCCAGAGTTGTGCCAGAGTCGTGGAAGAGTTGCGCCAAAGTTGTGCCAGAGTTGTGCCAGAGTTGTGCCAGAGTTGTGCGAGAGTTCTGTGGGGATATGCCGCAGTTATTACATAGTTGTCGCAGAGTTGTGCCAGAGTTGTGCCAGAGTTGCG
>SZWC01005592.1:107001-117509 GCA_023375785.1 Penium margaritaceum
GTTGTGCCAGAGTTGTGCCAGAGTTGTGCCAGAGTTGTGCCAGAGTTATGCCAGAGTTGTGCCAAAGATGTGCCCGAGTTGTGCCATAGTTGTTGCAGAGTGATGCCAGAGTTGTTCCAGAGTTGTGCCAGAGTTGTACCAGAGTTGTGCCAGTGTTGTGCAAGGATTGTGCCATGATTGTGCCAGAAGTGTGCGAGAGTTGAGCCAGAGTTGTGTCAAGGTTGTGCCAGAATTGTGCCAGAGTTGTGCTAATGTTGTGCCAGAGTTGTGCCATAATTGTCCCAGAGTTGTGCCAGAGTTGTGCCAGAGTTGTGGCGTAGTTGTGCCACGGTTGACCCAGAAATCTTCCAGAGTTGTGGCAGAGTTGTTCCAGAGTTGTGCCAGAAATCTGCCAAAGTTGTGCCAGAGTTGTGCCAGAGTTATGCCAGAGTTGTGCCAGAGTTGTGCCAGTGTTGTGCCAGAGTTGTGCCAGACTTGTGCGAGAGGTTTGCCAGAGCTTTGCCATGATTGTGCAAGGATTGCACCATCATTGTGCCAGAGTTGTGCCAGAGTTGTGCCAGAGTTGTGCCAGAGTTGTGCCAGAGGTGTGCCAGATTTGTGCCAGAGTTTTGCCAGACTTGCGCCAGAGTTATGCCAGAGTTGTGCCAGAGTTGTGCCAGAGTTGTGCCAGAGTTATGCCAGAGTTGTGCCAGAGATGAGATAGAGTTGTGCCAGAGTTGTGCCAGATTTATGCCAAAAGCCTGGCAGAGTGGTGCTAGAGTTGTGCCAGAGTTGTGCCAGAGTTCTACCAAAGTTGTATCACATTCGTGCCAGGATTGTGCCATGATTGTGCCAGATTTGTGCCAGAGTTGTGCCAGATTAGGGCCAGAGTCGTGCAAGAGTTGTGCCACAGTTGTGCCAGAGATGTGCCAGCGTTGTGCCAGGGTTGTGCCAGATTCATGCCAAAATCCTGCTAGAGTGGTGCCAGAGTTGTGCCAGAGTTGTGCCAGAGTTGTACCATAGTTGTACCAGAGTTGTGCCAGGATTGTGCCATGATTGTGCCAGAGTCGTGCCATAGTTGTGCCAGATTTGTGCCAGAGTCGTGCAAGAGTTGTGCCAAAGTTGTGCCTGCGTTGTGCCAGAGGTGTGCCAGAGTTTTGCCAAGGTTGTGCCAGAGTTGTGCCAGAGTTGTGCCAGAGTTGTGCTAGAGTTGTGCCAGAGTTGTGCCAACGTTTTGCAAGAGTTGTGCCAGATTTGTGCCAGAGTTGTGCCAGAGTTTTGCCAAGGTTGTGCCAGAGTTGTGCCAGAGTTGTGCCAGAGTTGTGCTAGAGTTGTGCCAGAGTTGTGCCAACGTTTTGCAAGAGTTGTGCCAGATTTGTGCCAGAGTTGTGCCAGAGATGTGACAGAGTTTTGCCAGAGTTGTGCCGGGATGTGTCAGAGTTTTTCCATAGTTGTGGCAGAGTTGTGGCAGTGTAGTGCTAGAGTTGTGCCAAAGTTGTGGCAGAGTTGTGCCAGAGCTGTGCCAGAGTTGTGCCAGAGTTCTGCCAGATTCGTGCCAGAGGTTTGCCGGCGTTTTGCCAGGAGTGTGCCAAATTGTGCCATGGTTGTGCCAGAGTTGGGCCAGAGTTGTGCCAGAGTTCTGCCAGAGTTCTGCCAGATTGTGCCAGAGTTGTGCCAGAGTTGTTCTAGAGTTATGCCAGAGTTGTGCCAGAGTTGTGCCAGAGTAGTGCCACAGTTGTGCCAGAGTTGTGCCAGAGTCGTGGCAGAGTTTTGCCAAAGTTTTGCCAGAGTTGTGCGAGCGTTGTGCCAGAGTTGTGCCAGAGGTGTGCCAGAGTTGTGCCAGAATTGTGCCAGAGTTGTGCCAGAGTTGTGCCAGAGATGTGCCAGAGTTGTGCCAGAGTTGTGCCGGGATGTGCCAGAGTTTTGCCATAGTTGTGGCAGAGTTGTGGCAGTGTTTTGCCAGAGTTGTTCCAGAGTTGTGCCAGAGTTGTGCCAGAGTTGGGCCAAAGTTTTGCCAGCAATAAGCCAGAAATCTGCAAGAGTTGTGCCAGAGTTGTGCCAGAGTTACTCATGAGTTATGCCAGATTTGTGCCAGAGTTGTGCCAGAGTTGTGCCAGAGGTGTACCAAAGTTGTGCCAGGGTTGTGCCAGAGTTGTGCCAGAGTTGTGCCAGAGGTGTGCCAGAGTTGTGCCAGAGTTGTGCCAGAGTTTTGCCAGAGTTGTTTCGGATTTCTGCCACAGTTGTGCCAATGTTGTGCCAGAGTTGTGCCAGAGTTGTGCCATAGTTGTGCCAGAGTAGTGCAACAGTTGTGCCAGAGTTGTGCCAGAGTCGTGGCAGAGTTTTGCCAAAGTTTTGCCAGAGTTGTGCGAGCGTTGTGCCAAAGTTGTGCCAGAGGTGTGCCGGAGTTCTGCCACATTTGTGCCAAAGTTGTGCCATAGTCGTACCAGAGTTGTGCCTGAGTTGTGCCATGGTTGTGCCAGAGTTGGGCCAAAGTTTTGCCAGCAATAAGCCAGAAATCTGCGAGAGTTGTGCCAGAGTTGTGCCAGAGTTATTCAAGAGTTATGCCAGATTTGTGCCAGAGTTGTGCCAGAGTTGTGCCAGAGTTGTTCCAGAGTGGTGCCAGAGTTGTGCCAGAGTTGTGCCAGTCTTGTGCCAAGATTGTGCCATGATTGTGCCAGAATTGTGCCAGAGTTGTGCCAGAGTTGTGTAAAATTTGGATCAAAGTTGTGCCTGAAATGTGCCAGAGTTGTGCAAATGTTGTGCCAGAGTTGTGCAAGAATTGGGCCAGAGTTGTGCCAGAGTTGTGCCAGAGTTGTACCAGAGTTGTGCCAGAGTTGTGCTAGAATTCTCCCATAGTTGTGGCAGAGTTGAGGGAGAGTTGTGCCAGAATTGTGCCAGAGTTGTGCCAGAGTTGTGCCAGAGTTGTGCCAGAGTTGTGCAAGAGCTGTGCCAAAGTTGTGCCAGATGTTTGCCAGAGTTTTCCCAGGATTGTGCCAGGATTGCGCCAGGATTGTGCCAGAGTTGTGCCAGAGGTGTGCCAGAGTTGTGCCAGAGTTGTGCCAGAGCTGTGCCAGAGTTGTGCCAGAGTTGTGCCAGATTCGTGCCAGAGTTATGCCAGAGTTTTGCCAGAGATGTGCCAGAGTTGTGCAAGAGTTGTGCCAGAGATGAGCCAGGGTTGTGCCAGAGTTGTGCCAGAATAATGCCAAAATCCTGCCACAGTGGCGCCAGAGTTGTGCCAGAGTTGTGCCAGAGTTTTACCAGAGGTGTACCAAAGTTGTGCCAGGATTGTGCCAGAGTCGTGCCAGAGTCGTGCAAGAGTTGTGCCAGAGTTGTGCCAGAGTTGTGCCAGAGGTGTGCCAGAGTTGTGCCAGAGTTGTGCCAGAGCTGTGCCAGAGTTGTGCCAGAGTTGTGCCAGAGCTGTGCCAGAGTTGTGCCAGAGTTGTGCCAGAGCTGTGCCAGAGTTGTGCCAGAGTTGTGCCAGAGCTGTGCCAGAGTTGTGCCAGAGTTGTGCCAGAGCTGTGCCAGAGTTGTGCCAGAGTTGTGCCAGAGCTGTGCCAGAGTTGTGCCAGAGTTGTGCCAGAGCTGTGCCAGAGTTGTGCCAGAGTTGTGCCAGAGCTGTGCCAGAGTTGTGCCAGAGTTGTGCCAGAGCTGTGCCAGAGTTGTGCCAGAGTTGTGCCAGAGCTGTGCCAGAGTTGTGCCAGAGTTGTGCCAGAGCTGTGCCAGAGTTGTGCCAGAGTTGTGCCAGAGCTGTGCCAGAGTTGTGCCAGAGTTGTGCCAGAGCTGTGCCAGAGTTGTGCCAGAGTTGTGCCAGAGCTGTGCCAGAGTTGTGCCAGAGTTGTGCCAGAGCTGTGCCAGAGTTGTGCCAGAGTTGTGCCAGAGCTGTGCCAGAGTTGTGCCAGAGTTGTGCCAGAGCTGTGCCAGAGTTGTGCCAGAGTTGTGCCAGAGCTGTGCCAGAGTTGTGCCAGAGTTGTGCCAGAGCTGTGCCAGAGTTGTGCCAGAGTTGTGCCAGAGCTGTGCCAGAGTTGTGCCAGAGTTGTGCCAGAGCTGTGCCAGAGTTGTGCCAGAGTTGTGCCAGAGCTGTGCCAGAGTTGTGCCAGAGTTGTGCCAGAGCTGTGCCAGAGTTGTGCCAGAGTTGTGCCAGAGCTGTGCCAGAGTTGTGCCAGAGTTGTGCCAGAGCTGTGCCAGAGTTGTGCCAGAGTTGTGCCAGAGCTGTGCCAGAGTTGTGCCAGAGTTGTGCCAGAGCTGTGCCAGAGTTGTGCCAGAGTTGTGCCAGAGCTGTGCCAGAGTTGTGCCAGAGTTGTGCCAGAGCTGTGCCAGAGTTGTGCCAGAGTTGTGCCAGAGCTGTGCCAGAGTTGTGCCAGAGTTGTGCCAGAGCTGTGCCAGAGTTGTGCCAGAGTTGTGCCAGAGCTGTGCCAGAGTTGTGCCAGAGTTGTGCCAGAGCTGTGCCAGAGTTGTGCCAGAGTTGTGCCAGAGTTGGGCCAGCATTGTGCCAGAGTTGTGCCAGAGTTGTGCCAGAGTTGTGCCAGAGTTGTGCCAGGGTTGTGCCAGAGTTATGGCAGAGTTGTGCCAAAGATGTGCCCGAGTTGTGCCAGATATGTTCCAGAGTGATGCCAGAGTTGTGCCAGAGTTGTGCCAGAGTTGTACCAAAGTTGTGCCAGTGTTGTGCCAGGATTGTGCCATGATTGTGCCAAAATTGTGCCAGAGTTGTGCCAGAGTTGTGTCAAAGTTGTGCCAGAATTGTGCCAGAGTTGTGGTAATGTTGTGCCAGAGTTGTGCCATAATTGTCCCAGAGTTGTGGCAGAGTTGTGCCAGAGTTGTGGCAGAGTTGTGCCAGGGTTGTGGAAGAAATCTGCCAGAGTTTTGGCAGAGTTGTTCCAGAGTTGTGCCAGAAATCTGCCAGAGTTGAGCCAGAGTTGTGCCAGAGTTGTACCAGAGTTGTGCCAGAGTTGTGCCAGACTTGTGCCAGACTTGTGCCAGAGGTTTGCCAGAGTCTTGCCATGATTGTGCCAGGATTGCGCCATGATTGTGCCAGAGTTGTGCCAAAGTTGTGCCAGATTCGTGCCAGAGTTGTGCCAAAGGTGTGCTAGACTTGTGCCAGAGTTGTGCAAGAGTTGTGCCAGAGTTGTGCCAGAGATGTGATAGAGTTGTGACAGATTTATGCCAGAAGCCTGGCATAGTGGTGCTAGAGTTGTGCCAGAGTTGTGCCAGAGATCTACGAGAGTTGTACCAGATTTGTGCCACGATGGTGCCATGATTGTGCCAGATTTGTGCCAGAGTTGTGCCAGATTTTTGCCAGAGTCATGCAAGAGTTGTGCCACAGTTGTGCCAGAGATGTGCTAGCGTTGTGCCAGAGTTTTGCCAGATTCATGCCAAAATCCTGCAAGAGTGGTGCCAGAGTTGTGCCAGAGTTGTGCCAGAGTTGTACCATAGTTGTACCAGAGTTGTGCCAGGATTGTGCCATGATTGTGTCAGAGTCGTGCCATAGTTGTGCCAGATTTGTGCCAGAGTCGTGCAAGAGTTGTGCAAGAGTTGTGCCAGAGTTGTGCCAGAGGTGTGCCAGAGTTCTGCCAGAGTTGTGCCACAGTTGTGCCATAGTTGTGCCAGATTTGTGCCAGAGTTGTGCCTAAGGTGTGCCAGAGTTGTTCCAGTGTTGTGCCAGAGTTGTGCCAGAGTCGTTCCAGAGTTGTGCCAGAGTTGTGTCTGAGTTGTGCCAGAGTTGTGCCAGGGTTGTGCCAGAGATGTTCCAGAGTTGTGCAAGAGTTGTGCCAGATATATACCAAAATCCTGCCAGAGTGGTGCAAGAGTTGTGCCAGAGTTGTGCCAAAGATGTACCACAGTTGTACCAGAGTTGTGCCAGGATTGTGCCATGATTGTCCCAGAGATGTGCCAGAGCTGTGCCAGATTTGTGCCAGAGTTGTGCAAGAGTTGTCCCAAGATTGTGCCAGAGTCGTGCCAGAGTCGTGCCAGAGTTGTCCCAGAGTTGTGCCAGAGTTGTGCCAGAGTTGTGCAAGAGTTGTGCCAGAGTCGTGCCAGAGTTGGGCCAGCATTGTGCCAGAGTTGTGCCAGACTTGTGCCAGAGGTGTGCCAGAGTTGTGCCAGAGCTGTGCCAGAGTTGTGCCAGAGCTGTGCCAGAGTTGTGCCAGAGCTGTGCCAGAGTTGTGCCAGAGCTGTGCCAGAGTTGTGCCAGAGCTGTGCCAGAGTTGTGCCAGAGCTGTGCCAGAGTTGTGCCAGAGCTGTGCCAGAGTTGTGCCAGAGCTGTGCCAGAGTTGTGCCAGAGCTGTGCCAGAGTTGTGCCAGAGCTGTGCCAGAGTTGTGCCAGAGCTGTGCCAGAGTTGTGCCAGAGCTGTGCCAGAGTTGTGCCAGAGCTGTGCCAGAGTTGTGCCAGAGCTGTGCCAGAGTTGTGCCAGAGCTGTGCCAGAGTTGTGCCAGAGCTGTGCCAGAGTTGTGCCAGAGCTGTGCCAGAGTTGTGCCAGAGCTGTGCCAGAGTTGTGCCAGAGTTGTGCCATAATTGTCCCAGAGTTGTGCCAGAGTTGTGCCAGAGTTGTGGCAGAGTTGTGCCAGGGTTGTGTAAGAAATCTGCCAGAGTTGTGGCAGAGTTGTTCCAGAGTTGTGCCAGAAATCTGCCAGAGTTGTGCCAATGTTGTGCCAGAGTTGTGCCAGAGTTGTGCCAGAGTTGTGCCAGAGTTGTGCCAGACTTGTGCCAGAGGTTTGCCAGAGTTTTGCCATGATTGTGCCAGGATTGCACCATGATTGTGCCAGAGTTGTGCCAAAGTTGTGCCAGAGGCGTGCCAGAGTTGTGCCAAAGGTGTGCCAGAGTTGTGCCAGAGTTGTGCTAGACTTGCGCCAGAGTTTCGCCAGAGTTGTGCCAGAGTTGTGCCAGAGTTGTGCAAGAGTTGTGCCAGAGTTGTGCCAGAGATGTGATAGAGTTGTGCCAGATTTATGCCAAAAGCCTGGCATAGTGGTGCTAGAGTTGTGCCAGAGTTGTGCCAGAGTTCTACCATAGTTGTACCAGATTTCTTCCACGATTGTTCCATGATTGTGCCAGATTTATGCCAGAGTTGTGCCAGATTTTTGCCAGAGTCGTGCAAGAGTTGTGCCAGAGATGTGCTAGCGTTGTGCCAGAGTTTTGCCAGATTCATGCCAAAATCCTGCAAGAGTGGTGCCAGAGTTGTGCCAGAGTTGTGCCAGAGTTGTACCATAGTTGTACAAGAGTTGTGCCAGGATTGTGCCATGATTGTGCCAGAGTTGTGCCATAGTTGTGCCAGATTTGTGCCAGAGTCGTGCAAGAGTTGTGCCAGCGTTGTGCCAGAGTTGTGCCAGAGGTGTGCCAGAGATTTGCCAGAGTTGTGCCAGAGTTGTACCAGAGTTGTGCCAGAGTTGTGCTAGAGTTGCGCCAGAGTTGTGCCAAAGTTTTGCAAGAGTTGTGCCAGATTTGTGCCAGAGTTGTGCCAGAGATGTGCCAGAGTTATGCCAGAGTTGTGCCGGGATGTGCCAGAGTGTTGCCATAGTTGTGGCAGAGTTGTGGCAGTGTTGTGCCAGAGTTGTGCCAGAGTTGTGCCAGTGTTGTACCAGATTTGTGCCAGATGTTTGCCGGACGTTTGCCAGGGGTGTGCCAGGATTGCGCCATGCTTGTGTCAGAATTGTGCCAGAGTTGTTTCAGAGCTGTGCCAGAGTTGTGCCAGAGGTGTGCCAGAGTTTTGCCAGAGTTGTGCAAGAAGTCTGCCAGAGTTAATCCAGAGTTGTGCCAGAGTTGTGCCAGAGTTGTGCCATAGATGTGCCAGAGTTGTGCCAGAGTCGTGCCATATTTATGCCAAAATTCTGCCAGAGTGGTGCTAGAGTTGTGGCAGAGTTGTGCCAGAGTTGTACCAGAGTTGTGCCAGGATTGTGCAATGATTTAGCCAGAGTTGTGCCAGAGGTGTGCCAGATTTGTGCCAGAGTCGTGCAAGAGTTGTGCCAGAGTTGTGCTAGAGTTGTGCCAGAGGTGTGCCAGAGTTGTGACAGAGTTGTGCCTGAGTTGTGCACGAGTTGTGCCAGAGTTGTGCCAGAGTTGTGCCAGAGTTGTGCTAGAGTTGTGCCAGAGGTGTGCCAGAGTTGTGCCAGAGTTGTGCCAGAGTTGTGCCAGAGTTTTGCTAGAGTTGTGCCAGAGTTGTGCCAGAGTTGTTTTGGATTTCTGCCACAGTTGTGCCAATGTTGGGCCAGAGTTGTGCCAGAGTTGTGCCATAGTTGTGCCAGAGTAGTGCAACAGTTGTGCCAGAGTCGTACCAGATTTGTGCCAGAGTTGTTCCAGTGTTGTGCCAGAGTTGTGCCAGAGTTGTGCCAGAGTTCTGGCAGATTTGTGCCAGAGTTGTGCCAGAATTGTGCCAGAATTGTGCCAGAGTTGTGCGGGAGTTGTGCCAGAGTTGTGCCAGAGTTTTGCCATAGTTGTGCCAGAGTTGTGCCAAAGTTGTGCCAGAGTCGTGGCAGAGTCGTGGCAGAGTTTTGCCAGAGTTTTGCCAGATTTTTGCCAGAGTTGTGCCAGAGTTGTGCCAGAGTTGTGCCAGAGTTGTGCCAGAGTTGTGCCAGAGTTGTGCCAGAGTTGTGCCAGAGTTGTGCCAGAGTTGTGCCAGAGTTGTGCCAGCGTTGTGCCAGAGTTGTGCCAGAGCTGTGCCAGAGTTGACCCAGAGTTGTGCCAGAGTTGTGCTAGTGTTGTGCCAGAGTTGTGCCAGAGCTGTGCCAGAGTTGACCCAGAGTTGTGCCAGAGTTGTGCTAGTGTTGTGCCAGAGTTGTGCCAGAGCTGTGCCAGAGTTGACCCAGAGTTGTGCCAGAGTTGTGCTAGTGTTGTGCCAGAGTTGTGCCAGAGCTGTGCCAGAGTTGACCCAGAGTTGTGCCAGAGTTGTGCTAGTGTTGTGCCAGAGTTGTGCCAGAGCTGTGCCAGAGTTGACCCAGAGTTGTGCCAGAGTTGTGCTAGTGTTGTGCCAGAGTTGTGCCAGAGCTGTGCCAGAGTTGACCCAGAGTTGTGCCAGAGTTGTGCTAGTGTTGTGCCAGAGTTGTGCCAGAGCTGTGCCAGAGTTGACCCAGAGTTGTGCCAGAGTTGTGCCAGAGGTTTGCCAGAGTTGTGCCAGAGTTGTGCCAGAGTTGTGCCAGAGTTGTGCCAGAGTTGTGCCAGAGTTGTGCCAGAGTTGTTCCAGAGTTGTGCCAGAGTTGTGCCAGAGTTGTGCCAGAGTTGTACAAGTGTTTTGCTAGTGTTGTGCCAGAATTGTGCCATGATTGTCTCAGAATTGTGCAAGAGTTGTGCCAGAGTTGTGCCAGAGTTGAGTCAAATTTGTGCCAGAAGTGTGCCAGAGTTGTGCAAATATTGTGCCAAAGTTGTGCCATAAGTGTGCTAGAGTTGTGCCAGAGTGGTGCCAGAGTTGTGCCAGAGTTGTGCCACAGTTGTGCCAGAGTTCTGCCAGAGTTGTGGCAGAGTTGCGCCAGAGTTGTGCCAGAGGTTTGCCATAGTTTTGCCAGGATTGTTCCAGGATTGCACCATGATTGTCCCAGAGTTGTGCCAGAGTTGTGCCAGAGTTGTGCCAGAGTTGTGCCAAATGTGTGCCAGAGTTGTTCCAGAGTTGTGCCAGAGTTGTGCCAGAGTTGTGCCAGAGTTGTGCCAGAGTTGTGCCAAATGTGTGCCAGAGTTGTTCCAGAGTTGTGCCAGAGTTGTGCCAGTGTCATTCCAGAGTTGTGCCAGAGTTTTGCCAGAGTTGTGCCAGAGTTTTGCTAGAGTTGTGCCAGAGATGTGCCAGAGTTGTGCAAGAGTTGTGCCAGATATATGCCAAAATCCTGCCAGAGTGGTGCGAGAGTTGTGCCAGAGTCGTGCCAAAGATGTACCATAGTTGTACCAGAGTTGTGCCAGGATTGTGCCATGATTGTGCCAGAGTTGTGCCAGAGTTGTGCCAGATTCGTGCCAGAGTCATGCAAGAGTTGTGCCAGAGTTGTGCAAGAGTTGTGCCAGAGTTGTGCCAGAGTTGTGCCAAAGTTGTGCCAGAGATGTGCCAGAGATGGCCCAAAGTTGTGCCAGAGTTGTGCCAGAGTTGTGCCAGAGTTCTGTCAGAGTAGTGCCAGTGTTTTGCCAGAGTTGTGCCAGAGTTGTTCTAGAGATGTGCCAGAGTTATGCCATAATTGTGGCAGAGTTGTTCCAGGTTTGTGCCAGAGTTGTGCCAGAGTTGGGTCAGAGTTGTGGCCGAGTTTTGCCAGAATTGTGCCGGAGTTGTGCCACAGATGTGCCAAAGTTGTGCCAGAGTTGTGCCACAGTTGTGCCAGAGATGTGCCAGGGTCATGCCAGAGTTTTGCCAGAGTTGTGCCAGCTTTGTCCCATAGTTGTACCAGAGTTGTGCCAGAGTTGTGCCAGAGTTTTGCCAGAGTTGTGCCAGAGTTGTGCCAGAGTTGTGCCAGAGTTGTGCCAGGGTTGTGTTAGAGTTGTGCCAAAGTTGTGCCAGAGTTGTGCCAGAGTTGTTCAGAGTTGTGCCAGATTTGTGCCAGAGTTGTACCGGATTTCTGCCACAGTTGTGCCA
>SZWC01005592.1:120280-132244 GCA_023375785.1 Penium margaritaceum
TGTGCCAGAGTTGTGCCAGAGCTGTGCCAGAGTTATGCCAAAGTTGTGCCAGAGCTGTGCCAGAGTTGTGCCAGAGCTGTGCCAGACTATTGCCTGAATTGTACCAGAGTTGTGCCGGAGTTGTGTCAGAGATGTGCCATTGTTGTGCCAGACTTGTGCCAGAGCTGAGCCACATTTGTTCCAGAGTTGGGACGGAGTTTTGCTAGAGTTTTGCCAGATTTGTGCCGGAGCTGTGCCACAGTTGTGCCAAAGGTGTGCCAGAGTTCTCCCAGAGATAAGCCATAGTTGTTCCAGCGTTGTGGCAGAGTTGTGCGAGAGTTGTGCAAGAGTTGTGCCACAGTTTTTGCCAGAGTTGTGCCAGAGTTGTGCCAGAGTTGTGGCATATTTCTGCCCGAGTTCAGGCAGAGATGTGCAAGAGTTGTGCGAGATTTGTGGCAGAATTGTGCCATAGTTGTAGCAGAGTTGTGCCACAGTTTTGCCAGAGTTGTGCCAGAGCTGTGCCAGAGTTTTTCCAGAGTTGTGCCAAAGTTGTGCAAGAGATGTGCCAGAGTTGTGCCAGAGTTGTGCCATAGTTTTGCCAGAGTTGTGGCACTTTGATTTGTCACTGTACATGGTCACCACGCCGTGTGGATACGGATCGAAAGTGGTTGTGCTTTCTATTTTGATAGCTGGTGTTTCCACACCATTGTTACCCCCTGTGAATATATATGACTCGTGTTATGAGTTGTCAACATTAACCACATGAAGTGAAATTTTGTGTTCATGGTCTGTGACATATGCATACTTTGGTTGGTCATTGTGCATTGTAGCCACACTGTGCCAGTACATATTGAAGGTATTTGTACTTGCTAGTCAATAACTACTATTCACAAACCATTATCTTCCACCCTGACCATTTGTGACTCGTGTCATGAGTTGTCAAAGTTTAGCACACTTAGTGACATTATTTGGTCATGTTCAGTGACATATGCCTACTGTGGTTTGTCATCGTGCATGGTATCTACACCGTGCCACAACGTATTGAAGCTCCTTGTGCTTGCTATTTGATACTTGGTGTTCCCAAACCATTGTTCCCCCCTCTGACCATTTGTGACTCATACTATGAGTTGTCGACGTTGATGAGACAAAACGGATTTCTTTCGTCAAAGGCAGTACATATTCCTACTTTGGTCGGTCATTGTGCATGGTAGCCATACCGTGCTACTACTGAGTGAAGGTCATTGTACTTGCTAGTTGAGAACTGATATTCCTAAACCATTGTTTCCTCCCCTGACAGTTTCTGACTCGTGTTCTGGTTTGTCAACGTTGACCACCCATATTGAAATTCTTTGGTCATGGTCAGTGACATATGCCTTAGTTTGGATGTTTGGTGTGCATATTAGCCACACCGTGCCACTACGTATTGAAGTTATTTCTTATTTCTAGTCCATGCATATTATTCCCAAACCATTGTTTCTCCCTCTGACGAGTCGTGACTTGTGTTATGACTTGTCAATGTTGACCTCACACAGTGGACTTCTTCGGTCTTAGTCAGTGACGTATCCATCTTTTGGTTGGTCACTGTACACGCTAGCCACACTGTGCCACTACTTGTTGAAATTATTTGTACTTTCAAGTAGATATCTAGTGTTTCTAACAAATTGTTTCCCCCTCTGACCATTTGTGACCCGTGTGATGAGTTGTGAACGTTGACCACACACGATGAAATTTGTTTGGTCATGCTTAGTGACATTGGTGTGTCCCTGTACATGGTTACCACGCCGTGTCACTACGTATTGAGGGTATTGGTGCTTTCTAGTTAATAGCTTGTGTTCCCAAACCAAAGTTATCCCCCTTTGACTATCGGTGTCTCGCTTTGTGAGTTTTCAACGCTTACCACATGAAGTGAAATTTGTTGGTCATGGTCAGTGACATATTTATACTTTGGTTGGTCATTGTGCATGGTAGCCACGCTGTGCCACTACAAATTGAAGGTATTTGTACTTGCTACTCGATGACTAGTATTCACAACCCATCGTCTACCACTGTGACCATTTGTGACTCGTGTTATGAGTTGTCAGAGTTTACCACACTGAGTGACATTTTTTGGTCATGGTCAGTGACATATTTCTACTTTGGTTAGTCATCGTGCATGGTATCCACACCGTGCCACACCTTATTGAAGGTCGTTCTGCTTGCTAGATGATACCTGGTGTTCCCAAACCATTGTCTCCCCTCTGACCAGTTGTAACTCCTATTATGAGTTGTCAACGCTGACCACACACGGCGGATTTCTTTGGTCAAAGGTAGTACATATGCGTACTTTGGTTGGTCCTTAAGCATGGCAGCCACACCGTGTTTATAGTGATTGAAGGTCGCTATACTTGCTAGTTGAGAACTGATATTCACGGACCATTGTTTCCCCCTCTGACCGTTTGTGACTCGTGTTATGGTTGGTGAATGTTGACCACCCATTTTGAAATTCTTTCACCATGGTCGGTGGCATATGCCTAGTTTGGTTGTGTGGTGTGCATAGTAGCCACACCGTGCCACTATGTATTGAAGTTCTTTGTCCTTTATAGTCGATACATATGGTTCCCAAACCATTGCCTCTCCTTCTGACCATTTGTGACTCGTGTTATGAGTTGTCAATGTTGACCATACATCGTGGGTTTCTTCCGTCATAGTTAGTGACGTGTGCATCCTTTGGTTGGTCATTGTGCACGCTAGCCACACCATGCCTCTAATTGTTGAAAATATTTCTACTTTCTTGTTTTGATAAACACTGTTCCCAACCCATGGTTTCCCCCACTGACCATTTTTTACTCGTGTTATGAGTTTTCAACGTTGACCACGCACTGTGAAATCCGTTTGGTCATGGTTTGTGAAATATGGCTTCTTTGGTTTGTCACTCTACATGGTTTCCACGCCGTGTCATTACGTATCGAAGATCTTTGTGCTTTCTTGTTGACATCTAGTGTTCCCAAACCATTGTTAGTCCCCTCTGACTATCTATGACTCGTGTTGTGAGTTGTAAATGATGACCACATGAAGTGAAATTCTTTGTTCATTGTCAGTGTCATATGCATACTTTCGTTGGTCACTGTGCATTGTAGCCACTCTGAGCCACTACGTATTGAAGGTATTTGAACGTGCTAGTCGATAACTATTTTACACAAACCATTATCTTCCACCCTGACCATTTGTGACTCTTGTTATGAGTTGTTAAAGTTTACCACACTTGGTGACATTATTTGGTCATGGTGAGTGACATATGCTTACTTTGGTTGGTCATCGTGCATGGTATCCGCACCGTGCCACGTCCTTGCTATTTGATACTTGGAGTTCCCAAACCATTGTTTCCCTCTCTGACCATTTGTGACTCGTATTATGAGTTGTCAACATTGACCATACACAGCGGAATTCTTTCGTCAAAGGCAGTACATATGCATACTTTGGTCGGTCATTGTGCATGGTAGCCAAACCGTGCCACTGATGACTGAAGGTCGTTGTACTTACTACTTGAGAACTTGTGTTCCCCTAGCATTGTTTCCTCCCCTGACCGTTTGTGACTCGTGTTATGGTTGGTCAACGTTGACCACCCATATTGAAATTCTATAGTCATGGTCAGTGACATATGCCTAGTTTGGTTGTTTGGTGTGCATATTAGCCACACCGTGCCACTACGTATTGAAGTTCTTTGTCCTTTCTAGTCGATACCTAGGGTTCCGAAACTATTGTCTCTCCCTCTGACCATTTGTGACTCGTGTTATGAGTTGTCAATGTTGACCACACATAGTGGACTTCTTAGTCAGTTACATATGCTTCCTTTGTGCCAGAGTTGTGCCAGAGTTGTGCCAGAGTTTTGCCAGAGTTGTGCCATATTTGTGCCAGAGTTGTGCCAGAGTTGAGCCAGAGTTTTGCCAGAGTTCTGCCGGGTTGTGCCACAGTTTTTCCAGAGTTGTGGCAGAGTTGTGCCAGAGTTGTGCCAGAGTTGTGCCAGAGTCGTGGCGGAGTCGAGCCAGAGTTGTGCCAGAGTTGTGCTGGAGTTTTGCCGGAGGTGAGCCAGAGTTGTGCCAGATTTGTGCCAGAGTTTTGCGAGAGTTGTGCCAGAGTTGTGCAAGAGTTGTGCCAGAGGTGTGCCAGAGTTGTGCCGGAGGTGTGCCAGAGTTGTGCCGGAGGTGTGCCAGAGTTGTGCCGGAGGTGTGCCAGAGTTGTGCCGGAGGTGTGCCAGAGTTGTGCCGGAGGTGTGCCAGAGTTGTGCCGGAGGTGTGCCAGAGTTGTGCCGGAGGTGTGCCAGAGTTGTGCCGGAGGTGTGCCAGAGTTGTGCCGGAGGTGTGCCAGAGTTGTGCCGGAGGTGTGCCAGAGTTGTGCCGGAGGTGTGCCAGAGTTGTGCCGGAGGTGTGCCAGAGTTGTGCCGGAGGTGTGCCAGAGTTGTGCCGGAGGTGTGCCAGAGTTGTGCCGGAGGTGTGCCAGAGTTGTGCCGGAGGTGTGCCAGAGTTGTGCCGGAGGTGTGCCAGAGTTGTGCCGGAGGTGTGCCAGAGTTGTGCCGGAGGTGTGCCAGAGTTGTGCCGGAGGTGTGCCAGAGTTGTGCCGGAGGTGTGCCAGAGTTGTGCCGGAGGTGTGCCAGAGTTGTGCCGGAGGTGTGCCAGAGTTGTGCCGGAGGTGTGCCAGAGTTGTGCCGGAGGTGTGCCAGAGTTGTGCCGGAGGTGTGCCAGAGTTGTGCCGGAGGTGTGCCAGAGTTGTGCCGGAGGTGTGCCAGAGTTGTGCCGGAGGTGTGCCAGAGTTGTGCCGGAGGTGTGCCAGAGTTGTGCCGGAGGTGTGCCAGAGTTGTGCCGGAGGTGTGCCAGAGTTGTGCCGGAGGTGTGCCAGAGTTGTGCCGGAGGTGTGCCAGAGTTGTGCCGGAGGTGTGCCAGAGTTGTGCCGGAGGTGTGCCAGAGTTGTGCCGGAGGTGTGCCAGAGTTGTGCCGGAGGTGTGCCAGAGTTGTGCCGGAGGTGTGCCAGAGTTGTGCCGGAGGTGTGCCAGAGTTGTGCCGGAGGTGTGCCAGAGTTGTGCCGGAGGTGTGCCAGAGTTGTGCCGGAGGTGTGCCAGAGTTGTGCCGGAGGTGTGCCAGAGTTGTGCCGGAGGTGTGCCAGAGTTGTGCCGGAGGTGTGCCAGAGTTGTGCCGGAGGTGTGCCAGAGTTGTGCCGGAGGTGTGCCAGAGTTGTGCCGGAGGTGTGCCAGAGTTGTGCCGGAGGTGTGCCAGAGTTGTGCCGGAGGTGTGCCAGAGTTGTGCCGGAGGTGTGCCAGAGTTGTGCCGGAGGTGTGCCAGAGTTGTGCCGGAGGTGTGCCAGAGTTGTGCCGGAGGTGTGCCAGAGTTGTGCCGGAGGTGTGCCAGAGTTGTGCCGGAGGTGTGCCAGAGTTGTGCCGGAGGTGTGCCAGAGTTGTGCCGGAGGTGTGCCAGAGTTGTGCCGGAGGTGTGCCAGAGTTGTGCCACAGTTGTGCCAGAGATGTCCCAGAGTCATGCCAGAGTTGTGCCAGAGTTGAGCCAGAGTTGTGCCAGAGTTGTGCCAGAATTGTGCCAGAGTTGTGACAGAGTTGTGCAATAGTTGTGCCAGAGTCGTGGCAGAGTCGTGGCAGAGTTGTGCCAGAGTTGTGGCAGAGTTGTGGCAGAGTTGTGCCGGAGTTGTGCCACAATTGCGCCATGGTTGTGCTAGAGTTGTGCCAGAATTGGTCCTCAGGTGTGCCAGAGTTTTGGCAGAGTTGTGCCAGAGTTGTACCAGAGTTGTGCCAGAGTCGTGCCAGGAGTGTGCAATGCTTTGCCAAAATTGTGCCAGAAATGTGCCCGGTTTGTGCCAGAGTTGTGCCGTAGTTGTGCAAGAGTTGTGCCAGAGTTGTGCCATAGTTGTGCAAGAGTTGTGCCAGAGCTGTGCCAGAGTTGTGCCAGAGTTATGCCAGAGTTGTGCCGGAGTTGTGCCAGATTGGTGCCAGAGTTGTGTCAGAGTTGTTCCAGAGTTGTGCCAGAGTTGTGCCAGAGTTGTGCGAGAGTTGTGCCAGAGTTGTGCCAGAGTCGTGGCAGAGTTGTGGCAGAGTTGTGCCAGAGTTGTGCCAGAGTTGTGCGAGAGTTGTGCCAGAGTTGTGCCAGAGTCGTGGCAGAGTTGTGGCAGAGTTGTGCCAGAGTTGTGCCAGAGTTGTGCGAGAGTTGTGCCAGAGTTGTGCCAGAGTCGTGGCAGAGTTGTGGCAGAGTTGTGCCAGAGTTGTGCCAGAGTTGTGCGAGAGTTGTGCCAGAGTTGTGCCAGAGTCGTGGCAGAGTTGTGGCAGAGTTGTGCCAGAGTTTTGGCAGAGTTATGGCAGCGTTGTGCAAGAGTTGTGCCACCATTGTGCCATGGTTGCGCCAGAGTTGTGCCAGATTTGTGCCAGAGTTGTGCCACAGTTGTGCCAGAGATGTCCCAGAGTCATGCCAGAGTTGTGCCATAGTTGTTTAAGAGTTGTGCCAGAGTTGTGCCAGAATTGTGCCAGAGTTGTGCAAGATTTGTGCCAGAGTCATGGCAGAGTCCTGGCAGAGTTGTGCCAGGGTTGTGGCAGAGTTGTGGCAGAGTTGTGCCAGAGTTGTGCCACAATTGTGCCATGATTCTGCCAGAGTTGTGCCAGATTTGTGCCAGAGTTGTGCCACAGTTGTGCCATAGATGTCCCAGAGTCATGGCGGAGTTGTGCCAGAATTGTGCCAGAGTTGTGCCAGAGTTGTGCCAGAATTGTGCCAGAGTTGTGATAGAGTTGTGCCAGAGTTGTGCCAGAGTTGGTCCACAGTGGTGCCAGAGTTTTGGCAGAATTGTGCCAGAGTTGTACCAGAGTTGTGCCAGAGTCTTGCCAGGAGTGAGCAATCCTTTGATAGAGTTGTGCCAGAAATGTGCCAGGTTTGTGCCAGAGTTGTGCCATAGTTGTGCTAGAGTTGTGCAAGAGTTGTGCCAGAGTTGTGCCAGAGTTGTGCCAGAGTTGTGCCAGAGTTGTGCCAGAGTTGTGCCAGAGTTGTGCCAGAGTTGTGCCAGAGTTGTGCCAGAGTTGTCGCAGAGTTGTGCCAAAGTTGTACCAGAGTTGTGCCAGGGTTGTGCCAGAGTTGAATCAAAGCTGTGCCATAACTGTGCCAGAGTTGTGCCGGAGTTAAGCCACAGTTGTGCCAGGGTTGTGCCAGAGTTGAATCAAAGCTGTGCCATAACTGTGCCAGAGTTGTGCCGGAGTTAAGCCACAGTTGTGCCAGGGTTGTGCCAGAGTTGAATCAAAGCTGTGCCATAACTGTGCCAGAGTTGTGCCGGAGTTAAGCCACAGTTGTGCCAGGGTTGTGCCAGAGTTGAATCAAAGCTGTGCCATAACTGTGCCAGAGTTGTGCCGGAGTTAAGCCACAGTTGTGCCAGGGTTGTGCCAGAGTTGAATCAAAGCTGTGCCATAACTGTGCCAGAGTTGTGCCGGAGTTAAGCCACAGTTGTGCCAGGGTTGTGCCAGAGTTGAATCAAAGCTGTGCCATAACTGTGCCAGAGTTGTGCCGGAGTTAAGCCACAGTTGTGCCAGGGTTGTGCCAGAGTTGAATCAAAGCTGTGCCATAACTGTGCCAGAGTTGTGCCGGAGTTAAGCCACAGTTGTGCCAGGGTTGTGCCAGAGTTGAATCAAAGCTGTGCCATAACTGTGCCAGAGTTGTGCCGGAGTTAAGCCACAGTTGTGCCAGGGTTGTGCCAGAGTTGAATCAAAGCTGTGCCATAACTGTGCCAGAGTTGTGCCGGAGTTAAGCCACAGTTGTGCCAGGGTTGTGCCAGAGTTGAATCAAAGCTGTGCCATAACTGTGCCAGAGTTGTGCCGGAGTTAAGCCACAGTTGTGCCAGGGTTGTGCCAGAGTTGAATCAAAGCTGTGCCATAACTGTGCCAGAGTTGTGCCGGAGTTAAGCCACAGTTGTGCCAGGGTTGTGCCAGAGTTGAATCAAAGCTGTGCCATAACTGTGCCAGAGTTGTGCCGGAGTTAAGCCACAGTTGTGCCAGGGTTGTGCCAGAGTTGAATCAAAGCTGTGCCATAACTGTGCCAGAGTTGTGCCGGAGTTAAGCCACAGTTGTGCCAGGGTTGTGCCAGAGTTGAATCAAAGCTGTGCCATAACTGTGCCAGAGTTGTGCCGGAGTTAAGCCACAGTTGTGCCAGGGTTGTGCCAGAGTTGAATCAAAGCTGTGCCATAACTGTGCCAGAGTTGTGCCGGAGTTAAGCCACAGTTGTGCCAGGGTTGTGCCAGAGTTGAATCAAAGCTGTGCCATAACTGTGCCAGAGTTGTGCCGGAGTTAAGCCACAGTTGTGCCAGGGTTGTGCCAGAGTTGAATCAAAGCTGTGCCATAACTGTGCCAGAGTTGTGCCGGAGTTAAGCCACAGTTGTGCCAGGGTTGTGCCAGAGTTGAATCAAAGCTGTGCCATAACTGTGCCAGAGTTGTGCCGGAGTTAAGCCACAGTTGTGCCAGGGTTGTGCCAGAGTTGAATCAAAGCTGTGCCATAACTGTGCCAGAGTTGTGCCGGAGTTAAGCCACAGTTGTGCCAGGGTTGTGCCAGAGTTGAATCAAAGCTGTGCCATAACTGTGCCAGAGTTGTGCCGGAGTTAAGCCACAGTTGTGCCAGGGTTGTGCCAGAGTTGAATCAAAGCTGTGCCATAACTGTGCCAGAGTTGTGCCGGAGTTAAGCCACAGTTGTGCCAGGGTTGTGCCAGAGTTGAATCAAAGCTGTGCCATAACTGTGCCAGAGTTGTGCCGGAGTTAAGCCACAGTTGTGCCAGGGTTGTGCCAGAGTTGAATCAAAGCTGTGCCATAACTGTGCCAGAGTTGTGCAAATGTTGTGCCAGAGTTGTGCCAGAATTGTGCCAGATATGTGCCAGAGTTGTGCCAGAGTTGTGCCAGAGTTCTGCCAGAGTTGTGCCAGAGTTTTGGCAGAGTTGTGCCAGATTTGTGCCTGAGCTGTGCCGGAGTTGTGCCAGAGTTGTGCCAGAGTTGTGCCAGAATTGTGCCAGAGTTGTGACAGAGTTGTCCCAGAGTTGTGCGAGAGTTGGTCCAGAGTGGTGCCAGAGTTGTGGCAGAGTTGTGCCAGAGTTGTGCCATAGTTGTTCCAGAGTTGTGCCATATGTGTGCCAGTGTTTTGCCTGAGTTAAGCCGGAGTGGTGCCAGAGTTGTGCAGGAGTTGTGCCAGAGTTGTGCCAGAGTTGTGTAAGAGTTGTGCCAGAGTTGTGACAGAGTTGTGCCAGAGTTGTGCCAGAGTTGGTCCAGAGTGGTACCAGAGTTTTGGCAGAGTTGGACAAGAGTTCTTTGATCATGGTCAGTGACATATGCGTACTTTGGTTGGTCACAGTGCATTGTAGCCACACTATGCCACTACATATTGACGGTATTTCTGCTTGCTAGTCGATAACTAGTATTCGCAAACCATTATCTTCCACCCTGACCATTTGTGACTGGTGTTATGAGTTGTTAAAGTTTACCACACATGGTGACATTCTTTGGTCATGGTCAGTGACATATGCATACCTTGGTTGGTCATCGTGCATGGTATCCACACCGTGCCACAACATATTGTAGCTCCTTTTGCTTGCTATATGATACTTGGTGCTCCCAAACCATTGTTTCCCCCCTCTGATCATTTGTGACCCGTATTATGAGCTGTCCACGTTGACCAGACAAAGCGGATTTCTTTCTTCAAAGGCAGTACATATGCCTACTTTGGTCGGTCATTGTGCATGGTAGCCACACTGTGCTACTACTGACTGAAGGTCGTTGTACTCGCTAGTTGAGAACTTATATTCCCAAACCATTGTTTCCTCCTGTGACCGTTTGTGACTTGTGTTATGGTTGGTCAACGCTGACTACTCATATTTAAATTCTCTAGTCATGGTCAGTGACATATGCCTAGTTTGGATGATTGGTGTGCATCTTAGCCACACCGTGCCACTTCGTATTGAGGTTATTTATCGTTACTAGTCCATGAATTGGGTGCCCAAACCATTGTCTCTTCCTCTGACCATTCGTGACTCGTGTTATGAGTTGTTAATGTTGACCACACAGTGGAATTCTTCGGCCATAGTCAGTGTTGTATCCATCCTTTCAGTGATGTATCCACGCATAGTGGAATTCTTCGAAATTGCTAGTCGATAACTATTATTCCCAACCCATGGTTTCCCCCACTGACCATCTGTGACTCGTGTTATGAGTTTTCAACGTTGACCACACACTGTGAAATCCGTTTGGTCATGGTTTGTGACCTATGCCTACTTTGGTTTGTCACTATACATGGTTATCACGCCATGTCTATTTGTATCGAATATCTTTGTGCTTTCTTCTTGACAGCTAGTGTTCCCAAACCATTGTTAGCCCCCTCTGACTATCTGTGAATCATGTTGTGAGTTGTAAATGTTAAGCACATGAAAAGAAATTCTTTGTTCATGGCGAGTGACATATGCATGCTTTGGTTGGTCACTGTGCATTGTAGCCACACAGTGTCACTACATATTGAAGGTATTTGTACTTGCTAGTCGATAAATAGTATTCACAAACCATTATCTTCCACTGTGACCACTTGTGACTCGTGTTATGAGTTGTCAAAGTTTACCACACTTAGTGACATTATTTGGTCATGGTCAATGACATATGCCTACTTTTGCTGGTCATCGTGCATGGTATCCACACCGTGCCACAACGTGTTGAAGCTCTGTGTGCTTGCTATTTGATACTTGGTGTTCCCAAACCATTGTTTCCCCCTCTGACCATGTGTGACTCCTATTATGAGTTGTAAACGATGACCATACACAGCGGAATTCTTTGGTGAAAGGCAGTACATATGCATACTTTGGTCGGTCATTGTGCATGGTAGCCACACAGTGCTACTGCTGACAGAAGATCGTTGTACTTGCTAGTTGAGAACTTGTATTCCCATACCATTGTTTCCTCCCCTGACCATTTGTGACTCGTGTTATGGTTGGTCAACGCTGACCACCCATATTGAAATTCTCTGGTAATGGTCAGTGACATGTGCCTAGTTTGGTTGTGTGGTGTACATATTAGCCACACCGTGCCACTACGTATTGAAGTTCTTTGTCCTTTCTAGTCGATACCTAGGGTTCCCAAACCATTATCTCTCCCTCTGACCATTTTTGACTCGTGTTATCAGTTGTCAATGTTGACCACACATAGTGGACTTCTTCGGTCATAGTCAGTGACATATACATGTTGATAGCTAGTACTCCCAAACCGTTGTTAGCCCCTGTTAACATCTGTAACTCGTGTTGTGAGTTGTCAACATTGACCACATGAAGTGAAATTCTTTGGTTCTGTTCAGTGACATATGCATACTTTGGTTGGTCACTGTGCATTGTAGCCAAACTGTGCCACTACATAATGAAGGTATTTGTACTTGCTAGTGGATAGCTAGTATTCACAAACCATTATCTTCCACACTGACCATTTGTGACTTGTGTTATGAGCTGTCAAAGTTTACCACACATGGTGACATTAGTTGGTCATGGTAAGTGACATATGCATACCTTGGTTGGTCATCCTGCATGGTATCCACACCATGCCACGATGTATTGAAGGTCATTGTGCTTGCTAGTTGATACCTGGTGTTCCCAAACCATTGTTTCCCCCTCTGACTATTTGTGACTCGTATTATGATTTGTCAACGTTGACCACACACAGCGGATTTCTTTGGTCAAAGGTAGAACATATGCCTACTTTGGTCGGTCATTGTGCATGGTAGCCACACCGTGCTTATACTGATTGAAGGTCACTATACATGTTTACCACGTCTTGTCACTACATATTAAATGTATTTGTGCTTTCTAGTTAATAGCTAGTGTTCTCAAACCATTGTTACCCCCCTTTGACTATCTGTGACTCGTGTTGTGAGCTGTCAACGCTGACCACATGAAGTGAAACTTGTTGGTCATGGTCAGTGACATATGCATACATTGGTTGGTCACTGTGCATGGTAGCCATGCTGT
>SZWC01005592.1:132254-153270 GCA_023375785.1 Penium margaritaceum
TAAATGTATTTGTGCTTTCTAGTTAATAGCTAGTGTTCTCAAACCATTGTTACCCCCCTTTGACTATCTGTGACTCGTGTTGTGAGCTGTCAACGCTGACCACATGAAGTGAAACTTGTTGGTCATGGTCAGTGACATATGCATACATTGGTTGGTCACTGTGCCTGTTAGCCATGCTGTGCCACGACATATTGAAGGTATTTGTACTTGCCAATCGATGAATAGCATTCACAAACCATTGTCTTCCATTTTGACCATTTGCGACTCGTGTTATGAGCTGTCAAATGTTACCACACTTCGTGCGTTATTTGGTCATGGTCAGTGACATATGCCTACTTTGGTTGGTCATCGTGCATGGTATCCACACTGTGCCACAACTTGTTGAAGGTCCTTGTGCTTCCTTGTTGATACCTAATGTCCCCAGACCATTGTTTCCCCCCTCGCATTATTTGTAATTTGTATTATGAGTTGTCAACGCTGTCCACACACAGCGGATTTCTTTGGTCAAAGGCAGTGTATATGTCTAGTCTGGTCGGTCATTCTGCATAGTAGCCACACCGTGCTTATATGAATTGAAGGTCGTTGTACTTGCTAGTTGAGAACTGATATCCCCAGACCATTGTTTCCCCCTCTGACCGTTTGTGACTCGTGTTATAGTTGGTGAATTTTGACCACCCATATTGAAATTATTTGGTCATAGTCATTGTGATATGCCTAGTTTGGTTGTTTGGTGTGTATAGTAGCCACACCGTGCCAGCACGGATTAAAGTTCTTTTTCCTTTCTAGTCGATACATGGGGTTCCAAGCCCATTGTCCCTCCCTCTGACTATTTGTGACTCGTGTTATGAGTTTTCAACGTTGACCACACATAGTGGACTTGTTTGGTCATAGTCAAGGACATATGCATCCTTTGGTTGGACACGGTGCACGCTAGCGACACCGTGCTACTGCTTGTTGAATGTATTTCTACATGCTAGTTGATAACTAGTGTTCCCAACCCATTGTTTCCCCCTCTGACCATTTAAGAGTCGTGTTTTGCGTTTTCATTGTTGACCACACACTGTGAAATTCTTTTGGTCATGGTTAGTGACATATGCATACTTTGGTTTGTCACTATACATGGTTACCACACCGTGTCACTACGTATTGAAGGTCTCTGTGCTTTCTTGTTGGTAGCTAGTGTTCCCAAACCATTGTTCCACCCCCCCTCTGAACATCTGTGACTTGTGTTGTGAGTTGTCAACATTGACCACATGAAGTGAAATTCTTTGATCATGGTCAGTGACATATGCGTACTTTGGTTGGTCACTGTGCATTATAGCCACACTGTGCCACTACATATTGAAGGTATTTGTACTTGCTAGTCAATAACTAGTATTCACAAACCATTATCTTCCACCCTGATGATTTTTGACTCGTGTTATGAGTTGTCAAAGTTTACTCCACATGGTGATATACTTTGGTCATGGTCAGTGACATATGCATACCTTGGTTGCTCATCGTGCGTGGTATCCATACTGTACCACAACGTATTGTAGCTCCTTGTGCTTGCTACTTGATACTTGGTGTTCCCAAACCATTGTTTTCCCCTCAGACCATTTGTGACTCGTATTACGAGTTGTGGAAGCTGACCAGACACAGCGGATTTCTTTCGTCAAAGGAAGTACATATGCCTACTTTGGTCGGTCACTGTGCATGGTAGCCACACCGTGCTACTACTGACTGAAGGTCGTTGTACTTGCTAGTTGAGAACTGGTATTCCCAAACCATTGTTTCCTCCCCTGACCGTTTGTGACTCGTGTTATTGTTGGTCAACGTTGACCACACATGTTATGAGTTGTCAATGTTGACCATACATAGTGGACTTCTTTGGTCATGGTCAGTGACGTGTACATCCTTTTGTTGGTCACTGTGCACGCTAGCCACACCGTGCCACTACTTGTTGAAAATCATTCTACGTGTTATGAGTTTTCAACATTGACCACACATTGTGAAATCCGTCTGGTCATGGTTTCTGACATATGCCTACTTTGGTTTGTCACTGTACATGATTACCACGCCGTGTCATTGCGTATCGAAGGTCGTTGTGCTTTCTTGTTGACAGCTAGTCTTCCCAAACCATTGTTCGCCCCCTCAGACTATCTGTGACTCGTGTTGTGAGGTGTAAATGTTGACCTCCTCAAGTGAAATTCTTTGTTCATGGTCAGTGACATATGCGTACTTTGGTTGGTCACCGTGCATTGTAGCCACACAGTGCCACTACATATTGAAGGTAAGTGTACTTGCTAGTGGATAACTAGTATTCACAAACCATTATCTTCCACCCTGACCATTTGTGACTAGTGTTATGAGTTGTCAAAGTTTACCACACTTAGAGACATTATTTCGTCATGGTCAATGACATATGCCTATTTTGGTTGGTCATCGTGCATGGTATCCAAACCGTGCCACAACGTATTGAAGCTCCTTGTGCTTGCTATTTGATACCTGGTGTTCCCAAACCACTGTTTCCCCCTCTGAACATTTGTGACTTGTATTATGAGCTGTCAACGTTTACCACACAAAGCGGATTTCTTTGGTCAAAAGCAGTACATATGCCTACTTTGGTCGGTCATTGTGCATGATATCCACACTGTGCTACTCCTGACTGAAGGTCGTTGTACTCGTTAGTTGAGAACTGAAATTCCCATTGCATTGTTTCCTCCCCTGATTGTTTGTGACTCGTGTTTTGGTTGGTCAATGTTGACCACCCATATTGAAATTCTCTGGTCATGGTCAGTGACATATGCCTATTTTGGTTGTTTGGTGTGCATATTAGCCACACCGTGCCACCACGTATTAAAGTTCTTTGTCCGTTCTAGTCGATGCATAGGATTCCCTACCGTTGTCTCTCCCTCTGACCATTTGTGACTCGTGTTATGAGCTGTCAATGTTGACCACACATAATGGACTTCTTCCGTCATAGTCAGTGACATATGCATCCTTTGGTTGGTCACTGTGCACGCTAGCCACACCGTGCCACTGGTTGTTGAAAATTCTTCTACTTGCTAGTTGATAACTTGTGTTCCCAACCCATGGTTTCCCCCATTGACCATTTTTGAATCGTGTTACGAGTTTTCAACGTTGACCACACGATGAAATCTGTTTCGTCATGGTTAGTGACATATTCCTGCTTTGGTTTGTCACTGTACATGGTTACAACGCCGTGTCATTACGTATCGAAGGTCTTTGTGCTTTATTGTTGACAATTAATGTACCCAAACCATTGTGAGCCCCCTCTGACTATATGTGACTCGCGTTGTGAGTTGTAAATGTTGACGACATGAAGTGAAATTCATCGTTCATGGTCAGTGACACATGCATACTTTGGTTGGTCACTGTGCATTGTATCCACACTGTGCCGCTACATATTGAAGGTATTTGTAATTGCTAGTCGATAACTAGTTTTCACAAACCATTATCTTCCACCCTGACTATTTGTGGCTCGTGTTATGAGTTGTCAAAGTTTACCACACTTCGTGACATTATTTGGTCATGGTCTGTGACAAATGCCTACTTTGGTTGGTCATCGTGCATGGTATCCACACCGTGCCACACTGTATTGAAGCTGCTTGTGCTTGCTATTTGATACTTGGTGTTCCCAAACAATTGTTTCCCCCCTGACCATTTGTGACTCGTACTGCGAGTAGTCAACATTGACCACACACGGTGGATTTCTTTGGTCGAAGGCAGTACATATGCCTACTTTGGTCGGTCATTGTGCATGGTAGCCACAATGTGCTACTACTGACTGAAGGTCGTTGTACTTGCTAGTTGGTATCTAGTATTCCCAAACCATTGTTTCCCCCTCTGACAATTCGTGACCCATAATATGGGTTGTCAAAGTTGACCACACATAGTAAAACTATTTGGTCATGGTAAGTGGCACATGCCTAATCTGGTTGGTCATTGTAGATGGTATCCACACTGTTCCACTGCTTGTTGAAAGTCTTTGCACTTTCTAGTCAATAAATAGCAAAAGGTTTCTCCCTTTGACACCAGGTAGGTTTTTGTTGATTTCTTACGCGTAGGTGCCTTCACTGGAATACTCCCTTACACCCCCCTAGAGGGATGTTCCGTGGACGACCTGGAAGACAGATTTGCGACCGCCTTCTGACACCCCCCTACCCCTCCACGGCTTATGCTCGAAGGTAGAATCGAGGTACAACAACACGCCCCCCCTATTCTACATTGTGCATACGAGGATTAAAACCCATGAACTACCGCTCCATAATTTAACTATATAAGCACTAAGCCAACTCACATGGTGTTCATATGATGTCCAAATGACATTATAAGGGTTCCTATGAGTAAAGGGCATAAAATAAGTGGGTGTAATATAAGGTGGTAGTTTTCAAAAGTATGAATGATAACAATGTTAGTTTAATCATACCAAATTGACGCAGACGGATTTTCAAATTTTGCAACTTTGAGTTTGAATAACCTCTCATCCATTGCTTTGATTGACCAGCTGTGAGAAGGAAAGTTGACTACACACAGTGAAACTCTTTTCATGATATTCAGTGACACAAGCATACTTTGGTTGGTCATTGTGCAAGGTAGCCACACCGTGTCACCACTTATTCAAGGCATTTGTACTTGCTAGTCGATACCGAGTATTCCCAAATCATTATTTCTCCCTCTGCCCATTTTTGACTTGTATTATGAGTTGTGAATGTTGACCACACACACTAAACTTCTTTGGTCATGAGCAGTGATGTGTCCCTACTTGGGTAGGTCATTGTGCACGGTAACCACGCCATGCCAATACATGAAAAATCTTTGTACTTGGTAGAAGATACATAGTGTTTTGAAACCATGCTTTCCCCCTCTGACCATTTGTGACTCATGTTATGGGTTGTGAACGTTGACCACTCATATTGAAATTCTTTGGTCATGGTTAGTGACATATGCCTAGTTTGGTTTGTCACTATACGTGGTTACCACGCGGTGTCCCTACGTATTGAAGGTCTTTGTGCTCTCTAGTTGACAGCTATTGTTCCCAAACCATTGTTACCCCCCTTTGACTATCAGTGACTCGTGTTGTGAGTTGTCAACGCTGACCACATGAAGTGAAACTTGTTGGCCATGGTCAGTGACATATGCATGCTTTGGTTGGTCACTATGCATGGTAGCCACGCTGTTCCACTACATATTGAAGGTATTTGTACTTGCTAGTTGATAACTAGTATTCACAAACCATTATCTTCCACCCTGACCATTTGTGACTCGTGTTATGAGTTGTCAACGTTTACCACACGTAGTGACTTTATGTGGTCATGGTCAGTGACATATGCCTACTTTGGTTGGTCATCGTGCATGGTTTCCACACCGTGCTACAACTTATTGAAGGTCCTTGTGCTTGCTAGTTGATACCTGGTGTTCCCAAACCACTATCTCCCCCTCTGACCATTTGTGACTCCTATTATGAGTTGTCAACGCTGACCACACACAGCGTATTTCTCTGGTCAAAGGTAGTACATATGCCTATCTTGGTCGGTGATTGTGCATGGTAGCCACACCGTGCTTATACTGATTGAAGGTCGCTGTACTTGCTAGTTGAGAACTGATATTCACAGACCATTGTTTCCCCCTCAAAACGTTTGTGACTCGTGTTATGGTTGGTGAATGTTGACCACCCATATTGAAATTCTTTCATCATGGTTGGAGACATATGCCTAGTTTGGTTGTTTGGTATGCTTAGTAGCCATACCGTGCCACTACGTATTGATGTTCTTTGTCCTTTTTAGTTGATACATAGGGTTCCCAAACCATTGTATCTCCCTCTGACCATTTGTGACTCGTGTTATGAGTTGTCAATGTTGACCATACATAGTGGACTTCTTTGGTCATAGTTAGTGACGTGTGCATTATTTGGTTGGTTACTGTGCACGCTTGCCACACCGTGCCACTACTTGTTGAAAATCTTTCTACTTGCTAGTTGATAACTAGTGTTCCCAACCCATGGTTTCCCCCACTGACCATTTGTGACTTGTCTTCCTTGATCTCTTGTCCTCTGCCTCCTCAATCTCATCAGCCGCCTGACTCATTTTCGTCGGCTCCTCATCTCTTTATCATCATCATCTGCGCTGTCTTTGCATCATCTCCTTCTCCTCAGTATCGTTCCGCAGCGCACAAGGTTCCGCCCCTGTGCCCACTCATTCATCAACTGCCTCCTCTGCTTCCGCATCGCTTTCCGCTCGGCACAGGGATCCGCCCGGTCGCATCGCCTGTTCCGCAACAACCTGCGCCCTCGCCGGAACTTCCTGCAGCGCACGTGGTTTTCCCCCTGCGCCCACTCCGTCATCATCAGCAGCCTCCGCTTTTTTTCATCAGCAATCATCAGTATGTGCAACCAGGATAAGGACATGCACGAGCTAGCTGCCCGCTTTGCAGCAGCCTGCATTTACACCAGAAGCAGGTTTCTCGTGGCACGTTGGCTCCTGCCTTCCCCTTGGCGCATTCTACTCCTCTACTGTGCAGCGCACGTGGTTTCGCCCCTGTGCCCACTCCATCATCCATCATTTCTCCACCATCATCTGCTTCCGCTCTGCTCGGCACAAGGGTCTGCCCGGTCGCATTGCCTGCTTTGCGTCGACCTGCGCCCATGCCGAAAACGTTTACAGCGCACGTGCTTTCACCTCTGGTGCCACTCCGCCAAACATTGCTTCCTCAGTCACATCTCACAGAGACCTGCGCCTACACCAATTTTGTCTCACTCAGAAACTTTCACTGCCCATCATGCTCCTCCTTTGTCGCCTTCTATCAGCAACCTCGCAGTCTCCAGCTTCTCCGCTAGTGTTTCCTCAGCAACATCAACAACTGCAGCTCGCAGCGCACCATCCATCCGCCTCCCTGCTGGTCTTCCTCGTGACGCTCCTGGTCGATCTCCGTCCAAACCTTGCGGCCCACGAACCCCAAGCCAACACATTCAGCACTTGCATCCAGACTGCAGGAACAAGCAATTGGCAGTGCTTCCTGCACAGTGACAGTGTGGCAGCGTCCTCCACTAAAACCATTTTCATCTACAGACTCCTCTTCCTGGCCTAACGAACATCATCGTTTTATTGCCATCCATAGTCCCTTTTACGGCACTGCATAAGCATTCATCTAGTGACACCTCTGTCGCCTCTGCTCCTTGCATGTCACGATCAGCCATTTGTCATAGGAGTACTCCAATGGCAACTAACCCGTGCACTCACTACCCATTTGGTATATCGCCAGTACCAGCAATTCTCCGACCAGCTGAGAGAACAGAAGGACAATGTGACGCATGCGACTGTGTCACACCTACAAGGAAAGACCCCTCGCCCTGCAGTCCAAGAGTCTACAGGAACCTGCAACCAGCTCAAGGCTTTGTACAAGATCCTCTACCAGAACTTCAAGGAAGCCCTCCATGTGAATCAACGGTTCCTCTCGACTCGGACACTCAAGACGAAGACGATGACTTTCCTCTAGGACGCTTCTCCGTCGACTGGATGTCTTCCCTACCCAGTCCTCCCATGAGCTCTCTCCACTTTCTAGAGCCAGCCAAACTGCACTCTTGAGTCCTGTCAGTTTATGGGAGGATGTCAGAATAATTTTCGTAAAACTGACAGGACTCCCATCAGCTAGAAAAGAAATTCTCATTAAACGGTTTAGCTCTGGCCTGAACTACCTCGATGAACATACTAGCCGTTGTCAATGCACTGACCGTTGTCAGCGCCTTAGCCAGTAAAACGGCTATCAGACAGAGTGATTCCCTAATAAACGGTCCCCTCGCACGCGCGTCCGGCTAGCGCACAAGAAGCCGTTGCTTATTTTGCCTTGCTCTGTTTTGTATATATACGGAGGATGTTTATTCCCTCTAGTTAACCAGAACAGCTATGTTCATCCTGTTCCCTTTGGTTCTGCGGCTTAGCCACCGTGTTCTCGCTCTGCTCGCATCTTGCTCCCATTGGCTTCTCCTGTTACCGTCTCCTCGTGACTCTTCGCTTTGCCACCCTCAATCTTTCACTTCCACCATCCTCCTTGTTCCTCTCTCAATTTCTCTCATCTGCGCTCTGTCTACCTTGGAGCTTCAGTTCCTCGCGTCCTCTCGCGACCCTGGGACTAACTTCTTGGGCCGGATCTCACCGCTCAGGTTCCGTCACTTCCCTACGTCACTTCTGCCTGGTTCTGTGCTCCTGCTTGCTTCTGCTCCTGCCGTCCTCACTCATTGCATTCTGCTGACAGGACGTGCTGTGTCGCACCACCCTAACGCTGCCGTCGGGTGACAGCAGCTGGATCCAAGCTATCCATCTTGGCCAGAACAAGGTGGGGCACCGACAGCTCAAGCCACATCTGAGTATGAAGGCAGAAGGCATCCTGACTAAAGGCAATGCCTTGCGCACCAGCCTGGACAGTGCTGACACCACCTCAGCCCACATTGGAGCAAGGAAGTGAAGCTCACGGTCCGTAGGAAGGAAGGGGCCAAACTCCATAGAAAGGGCCTGCAGCACAGATCCCGTCGCGCAAGCGTAGGCCAGAGGGGCCAAGTCCCTGGCACCAAGCAGCCCCACCCCTCCAAAGGCGAATGGGAGCTGGACCCCTAGACGCGCTGGCATCTCTAGGTCGAAGCTCGTCGATCCCTCCTCAGCTGCCTGACAACCCGGAGGGGCTGGAGCACTACCTCCCACACCTCCACGTTGAATCGGTGCAGCACCGCAAGCCAATGTGCCTCGGGCCCTAGTTGCGCCCTAGTTGCGCCCTAGTTGCGCCCTAGTTACACCCTAGTTGTGGCCTAGTTACACCCTAGTTGCGCCCTAGTTGCACCCTATTTGCGTCCTAGTTGCGCCCTAGTTGTGCCCTAGTTGCGCCCTAGTTGTACCATATTTGCACCCTTGTTGCAACCTACTTGCGCCCTACTAGCACCCTACTTGCGCCCTAGTTGTGCCTTAGTTGGGCAATAGCTACATCCTAGTTGTGCCCTAGTTGTGCGCTAGTTGCATCATAATTATGTCCTACTTGCGTGCTAGCTGCGCCTCAGTAGCGCCTTAGTTGCGCCCAACTTGCGCACTAGTTGCACCCTAGTTACGCGCTAGTTGCTTCCTAGTTGTGATATACTTGCGCTCTAGTTGCACCCTAGTTGCACACTACTTGCGCCCTAGTTACGCCCTAGTTGTGCCCTAGTTGCGCCCTAGTTGCACTCTAGTTGCATCCTACTTGTGCCCTTGTTACGCCTTAGTTGGGCCCTAGTTGCGCGCAACTTGCACATTAGTTGCACCCTAGTTGTGCCCTAGTTGCGCCCTTAGTTGCGCCCTAGTTGCGCTCTAGTTGCGCCCTACTTGCGCCCTACTTGCACCCTACTTGCGCCCTAGTTGCGTCCTAGTTGCGCCCTACTTGTGCCCTAGGTGCGTCCTAGTTGCGCCCTAGGTGCACCCTAGTTGCGCCCTTCTTCCGCCCTTATTGAAGCAAACTTACACCCTATTGGCGCCCTACTTGCGTCCTAGTTGTGCCTCAGTTGGGCACTAGCTACACCCTAGTTGCCCCCAGTTGCGTCCTACTTGCGCCCTAGTTGCACCCTAGTTGCACCCTAGTTGCGCCCTAGTTGCGCCCTAGTTGCGCCCTAGTTGCACCCTAGTTGTGCCCTTGTTGCACCCTTGTTGCGGCCTCGTTGCCGCCTCGTTGCGCCCTCATTGTGCCCTCGTTGCGCTCAAGTTGCACCCTAGTTGCGCCTTTGTTACGCTATAGTTGTGCCCCACTTGTGCTGTAGTTGCACCCTACTTGCGCCCTACTTGCACCCTACTTGCACCCTAGTTGTACCCTTGTTGCGCCCTAGTTGCGCCCTAGTTGCGCCCTAGTTGCGCCCTAGTTGCGTCCTAGTTACGTCCTAGTTGTGCCCTAGTTGTACCCTAGTTGCACCCTAGTTGCACCATAGTTGCGCCCTAGTTGCGCCCTAGTTGCGCCCTAGTCGCGCCCTAGTCGCGCCCTAGTCACGCCCTAGTTGCGCCATAGTTGCGCCCTAGTTGTGCTCTAGTTGCACCCTATCTGTGCCCTTGTTGTACCATACTTGCACCCTACTGGCACCCTTCTTGCGCCCTAGTTGTGCCTTAGTTGGGCACTAGCTACGTCCTAGTTGTGGCCTAGTTGCGCCCTAGTTGCGTCCTACTTGTGTCCTACTTACGCGCTAGTTGCGCCTTAGTTGAACCTTAGTTGCGCCCAACTTGCACACTAGTTGCACCCTAGTTGCACCCTAGTTGTGCCCTAGTTGTGCCGTAGTTGCACCCTAGTTGCACCCTGGTTGCGCCCCGATTGCGCCCTAGTTGTGCCCTAGTTGCGCCCTAGTTGCACCCTAGTTGTGCCCTAGTTGCGACCCAGTTGCGTCCTAGTTGTGCCCAAGTTATGCCCTAGTTGTCCCTAGTTGTACCCTAGTTGCGTCCCAGTTGTACCCTAGTGGCGCCCTAGTTGCGCCCTAGTTGCGCCCTATTTGCGCCCTTGTTGCGCCCTCATTGCGCCCTAGTTGCGCCCTCGTTGTGCCCTTGTTGCACCCTAGTTGCGCCCTAGTTGCGCTCTAGTTGCGCCCTAGTTGCATCATAGTTGCACCCTAGTTGCGCCCTAGTGGAGCTCTAGTTGCGCCCTAGTTGCACCCTAGTTGCGCCCTACTTGCGCCCTAGTTGTGCCCTAGTTGCGCCCTAGTTGCACCCTAGTTGTGTCTTAGTTGCGCCCTAGCTGCGCCCTTGTTGTGCCTCTATTGCGCACTAGTTACGCCCTAGTTGTACCCTACTTGCACCCAAGTTGCATCCTACTTGTGCCCTATTTGCGCCCTAGTTGCGCCTTAGTTGCACCCTAGTTGTGCCCTAGTTGCGCCCTAGTTGTGCCATAGTTGCGCCCTAGTTGCGCCCTAGTTCCACCCTAGTTGCGCCTTAGTTGCGCCATAGTTGTACCCTAGTTGTGCCCTAGTTGCGCCCTAGTTGCCCCCAGTTGCGCCCTAATTGCGCCCTAGTTGCGTCCTTGTTGCGCCCTAGTTGCGCCCTAGTTGCGCCCTAGTTGTGCCATAGTTGCGCCCTAGTTGCGCCCTAGTTCCACCCTAGTTGCGCCTTAGTTGCGCCATAGTTGTACCCTAGTTGTGCCCTAGTTGCGCCCTAGTTGCCCCCAGTTGCGCCCTAATTGCGCCCTAGTTGCGTCCTTGTTGCGACCTAGTTGCGCCCTAGTTGTGCCCAAGTCGCGCCCTAGTCGCGCCCTTGTTGCGCCCTAGTTGCGCCCTAGTTACGCACTAGTTGCACCCTGGTTACGCCCTAGTTTTGCCCTAGTTGTGCCCTAGTTGCAACCTAGTTGCGCCCTAGTTGCGCCCTAGTTGCCCCAAGTTGCGCCCTAATTGTGCCCTAGTTGCGTCCTAGTTGCGCCCTAGTTGTGCCCTAGTTGCGCCCTAGTTGCGCCCAAGTCGCGCCCTGGTCGCACCCTAGTCGTGCCCTACTTGTGCCCTAGTTGCACCCTAGTTGCGCACTAGTTGCGCCCTACTTGTACCCTATGTTATACCCTTTTTCGCCTTTGGCCGGAATCGGGTCTGACAGCATGCAGGGATCAACTCTCAGTCACGTGTAAGTACGTGTACGTGCGTGTAAGTACGTGAAAGTGTGTGTAAGTGCGTGTAAGTGTGTGTAAGTGCGTGTAAGTACGTGTATGTGTATGTAAGTGCGTGTAAGTACGTGAAAGTATGTGTAAGTGTGTGCAATTTTGTGTAAGTGCGTGTAAGTGCGTATACATATATGTAAGTATATGTAAGTACGTGTAAGGTCGCGTAAGAGCGTGTAAGTGCGTGTAAGGGTGTGTAAGCGTGTGTAAGTGTGTGTAAGTGCGTTTAGGTACGTGTAAGTGCGTGTCAGTACATGTAAGTGCGTGTAAATGCGTGTAAGTTCATGTAAGTTCGTGTTAGTGCACGTAAGCACGTGTAATTGCGTGTAGGTATGTGTAAATGTGTGTGTGTGGAAGAACGTGTAAGTGCTTGTAAGTATGTGTAAGTGCGTGTAAGTGCGTGTAAATATGTGTAAGTGCGTGTAAGTACGTGTAAGTGTGTGTAAATGCGTGTAAGTGCATGTAAGTGCATGTAAGTGCATGTAAGTGCATTTAAGTAAGGGTGCACACCGGGTAAGATTCCCGGATCTAAGAATGGATTCGGATTCACGAATCCGAATCCAAGTCTGGCTTAGATTCACGAATCCGAATCTGGATTCGCGAATCCCAAGGATTCACGAATCTTTTCCGGATCCTATATGTCATTTCAAGAAAAAATCCTCTTAACTACCATAGAAAACCCTGTTTTCCATGTTGAAACTACTACAAAAAGATTCACGAATCCCGGATCGAATCCTGTTGAAGGATTCGGATCCCCGAATCCGAATCTGGATCTGGGTTCACGAATCTGATTCACAAATCCTAGGATTTGGTGTGCAGCCTTACATTTAAGTGCGTGTTTGTGCGTGTAAGTGCGTGTAAGTGTGTGCACGTTCATGTAAGTTTGTGAGAGTGCGTGTAAGTGTGTGCAAGTGTGTGTAAGTGTGAGTAAGTGCGTGTAAGTGTGTGTAAGTATGTGTAAGTGCGTGTATGTGTCTGTAAGTGTGTGTAAGTGCATGTAATTGCGTGTAAGTGCGTGTAAGTGCGTGTAAGTGCGTGTAGGTGCATATTACTTTGTGTACATGCGTGCAAGTGCGCGTAATTGCGTGTAAGTGCGTGTAAGTGCGTGAAAGTGCGTGAAAGTGCGTGTACCTGCGTGTAAGTACGTGTAAGTATGTGTAAGTGTGTGTAAGTGGGTGCAAGTACCTGTAAATGCATGTAAGTGCGTCTAAGTGTGTGTAAGTGTGTGTAAGTGTGTGTAAGTGTGTGTCAGTGCGTGTAAGTGCATGCAAGTTGGTGTAAGTGCGGGTAAGTGTGTGTGAGTGCGTGTAAGTGCGTGTAAGTGCGTGTAAGTTTGTGTAAGTACGTGTAAGTACGTGTATGTGCGTGTATGTGCGTCTAAGTATGTGTAAATGCGTTTAGGTTTGTGTAAGTGCGTGTAAGTGCATAAAAGTAAGTGTAAGTGTGTGTAAGTGCGTGTAAGTGTGTGTAAGTGTGTGTAAGTGCGTTCAATTGCGTGTAAGTGTGTGTAAGCGCTTGTAAGTGTGTGTAAGTGCGTGTAAGTGCGTGCAAGTGTGTAAGAGTATGTGTAAGTATGTATAAGTGTGTTCAAGTGCGTGTAAGTGGGTGTAAGTGTGTGTAAGTACGCGTAAGAACGTGTTAGTGTGTGTAAGTACGTGTAAGTACATGTAAGTGCGTGTAAGTACGCGTAAGTGTGTGTGTAATTGCGTGCAAGTGCGTACAAGTGCGTGTAAGTACCTGTGAGTGTGTGTAAGTACGTGTTAGTATGTGTGAGTTTGTGTAAATGCGTGTAAGTATATGCAAGTGCGTGTAAGTTCATATAAGTGTGTCTAAGTGCATGTAAGTGTGTGTAATTGTGTGTAAGTGCGTGTTAGTGTGTGTAAGTGCGTGCAAGTGTGTGTAAGTACATGTAAGTGTGTGTAAGTGCGTGTAAGTGTGTGTAAGTGAGTGTAAGTACGTGTAAGTGTGTCTAAGTGTGTGTTAGTGTGTGTACGTTTGTGTAAATACATGTAAGTACGTCCAAGTACGTGTAAGTGTGTGTGTGTGTGTGTAAGTGCGTGTAAGTGCATGTAAGTGTGTGTAAGTGCGTGTAAGTACGTGTAAGTGTGTGTAAGTGCGTGTAAGTGTGTGTAAGTGCGTGCAAGTGTGTGTAAGTACGTGTAAGTGTGTGTAAGTGTGTGTTAGTGTGTGTACGTTTGTGTAAATACATGTAAGTACGTCCAAGTACGTGTAAGTGTGTGTGTGTGTGTGTAAGTGCGTGTAAGTGCATGTAATTGTGTGTAAGTGCGTGTAAGTACGTGTAAGTGCGTGCAAGTGCGTGCAAGTGTATGTAAGTGCGTGTCAGTTCGTGTAAGTTTGTGTGAGTGCATGTAAGTGCGTGTAAGTAGGTGTAAGTGGGTGCAAGTGCGTGTAAGTGCGTGCACGTGCGTGTAAATGCGTGTAAGTACGTGTAAGTGCGTGTAAGTGTATGTAAGTGCGTGTCAGTTCGTGTAAGTTTGTGTGAGTGCATGTAAGTGCGTGTAAGTAGGTGTAAGTGGGTGCAAGTGCGTGTAAGTGCGTGCACGTGCGTGTAAATGCGTGTAAGTACGTGTAAGTTCGTATAAGTGCATGTAAGTGCGTGTAAGTGCGTGTAAGTGTGTGTTACTACATGTTTCTACGTGTAAGTGTGTGTAAGTACGTGTAAGTACGTGTAAGTACGTATACGTACGTGTGAGTGCAAGTAAGTGCGTGTGAGTGGGTGTAAGTGCATATGAGTACGTGTAAGTGCGTGTAAGCACGTGTAAGTGCGTGTAAGCACGTGTAAGTTCATGTAAGTGCATGTAAATACGTGTCAGTTCAAGTAAGTGCATGTAATTACGTGTAAGTTCATGTTATTATGTGTAAGTGCATGTAAGTACGTGTAACTGTGTGTAAGTGGGTGTAAGTGTGTGTAAGTGAGTGTAAGTGCTTGTAAGTGCAAATAAGTGCATGCAATCATGTACAAGAGCATGTAAGTACGTGTAAGTGCGTGTAAGTGTGCGTAAGTGTGTATAAGTGCGTGTATGTTTGTGTACGTACGTGTTAGTGCATGTAAGTGCATGCAAGTGCATGTAAGTGCGTGTAAATGTGTGTAACTGTGTGTAAGTATGTGTAAGTGCATGTAAGTATGTGTAAGTGCGTGTAAGTACGTATAAGTATGTGTAAGTGCATGTAAGTGCATGTAAGTATGTATAAGTGCGTGTAAGTACGTGTAAGTGTGTGTAAGTGCGTGTAAGTACGTGTAAGTGCGTGTAAGTATGTGTAAGTTTGTGTATGTGCGTGTAAGTGCATGTAAGTATGCATAAGTGCGTTTAAGTGCGTGTCAGTGCGTCTAAGTGCGTGTAAGTGCGTGTAAGTGCATGTAAGTGCGTGTAAATGCATGTAAGTACGTGTAGGTGCGTGTTAGTTTGTGTAAATGCATGTAAGTGTGTATAACTGCGTGTAAGTGTGTGTAAGTGCATGTAAGTGTGTGTAAGTGCGTGTACGGGTGTGTAAGTATGTGAAAGTGTGTGTAAGTGTGTGTAAGTATGTGTAAGTGCGTGTAACTGTGGTTAAGTCTGTATTAGTACGTGTAAGTTTGTGTAAGAGCATGTAAGTGTGTGTAACTTACTGTAAGTGCATGTAAGTGCGTGTAAGTGCGTATAAGTGCGTTTAGGTGTGTGTTAGTGCGTGTAAGTATGTGTACTTGTGTGGAAGTGCGTGTAAGTTTGTGTACAAGCGTGTTAGTGCATGTAAGTGTGTGTAAGTATGTGCAAGTGCATGTAAGTGCGTGTAAGTGCGTGTAAGTGCGTGTTAGTGCATGTCAGTACGTGTAAGTGCGTGTAAGTGCGTGTCAGTACGTGTAAGTGCGTGTACGTGCGTGTACGTTGGTGTAAGTGTGTGTAAGTGTGTGTAAGTGCATGTAAGTGCGTGTAAGTGCGTATAAGTGCGTGTAGGTGTGTGTTAGTGCGTGTAAGTATGTGTACTTGTGTGGAAGTGCGTGTAAGTTTGTGTACAAGCGTGTTAGTGCATGTAAGTGTGTGTAAGTATGTGCAAGTGCATGTAAGTGCGTGTAAGTGCGTGTAAGTGCGTGTTAGTGCATGTCAGTACGTGTAAGTGCGTTTAAGTGCGTGTCAATACGTGTAAGTGCGTGTACGTGCGTGTACGTTGGTGTAAGTGTGTGTAAGTGTGTGTAAGTACGTGTAAGTGTATGTAAGTGCATGTAAGTGCATGTAAGTGC
The DNA here is from genome assembly GCA_023375785.1 of Penium margaritaceum. Lineage (NCBI taxonomy): Eukaryota > Viridiplantae > Streptophyta > Zygnematophyceae > Desmidiales > Peniaceae > Penium > Penium margaritaceum. The sequence goes on from SZWC01005592.1 coordinate 148,123, forward strand.
GTGTTACTTATTGTACGTGTGTGTAAGTACGTATAACTGCATGTTAGTGTGTGTAAGTGCATGTAAGTGTGTGTAGGTGCATGTTAGTTTGTATAAATGCGTATAAGTGCATGTAAGTGCGTGTAATTGCGTGTAAGTACGTGTAAGTGCATGTAAATAGGTGCAAGTGCATGCAAGTGCCTACAAGTGCGTGAAAGTGTGTATCCGTGTGTGTAAGTACGTGAAAGTGCATGTAAATGCGTGTAAGTACGTATAAGTACGTGTAAGTGTGTGCAAGTACGTGTAAGTGCCTGTAAGTGTGTTTAAGTGGATGTAAGTGGGTATAAGTGCGTATAAATGCGTGTAAGTGCGTGCAAGTACGTGTAAATATGTATAAATACATCTAATTGCATGGAAGTGAGTGTCAGTTAGTGTATGTGTGTGTAAGTGCGTGTAAGTGCGCATCAGTGTGTAAGTGCGTGTAAGTGTGTGTAAGTGTGTGTAAGTGCGTGTAAGTGCATGTAAGTGTGTGCAGGTACGTGCAAGTGTGTATAAGTGTGTGTCTGTGTGTCTAAGTGCGTGTAAGTGATTGTAAGTGCGTGTAAGTGTGTCTAAGTGTGTGTTAGTGTGTGAAAGTTTGTGTAAATGTGTGTAAGTACGTGCAAGTACGTGTAAGTAAATGTAAGTGTGTGTAAGTGCGTGTAAGTGCGTGTAAGTATATGTAAGTGCGTGCAAGTGCGTGCAAGTGTGTGTAAGTGTGTGTCAGTGCGTGTAAGTTTCTATAGGTGCACGTAGGTGTGTGTAAGTACGTGTAAGTGGGTGTAAGTGCCTGTAAGTGCTTGCACGTGTGTGTCAGTGTGTGTAAGTACGTCTAAGTTTGTGTAAATGCATGTAAGTGCGTGTAAGTGCGTGTAAGTGCGTGTTACTGCGTCTTAGTGCGTGTAAGTGTGTGTAAGTACATGTACGTACGTGTAAGTATGACTAAGTACGTGTGAGTGTAAGTAAGTGTGTGTGAGTGCGTGTAAATGCGTATAAGTGCGTGTAAGTGCATATAAGCACGTGTAAGTATGTTTAAGTGCATGTAAGTACGTGTCAGTTCAAGTGAGTGCATGTAATTATGTGTAAGTGCATATAATTAGGTGCAAGTGCATGTAAGTACGTGTACGTGCGTGTAAAAGGGTGTAAGTGTGTGTACGTGGGTGTAAGTGCTTGTAAGTGCAAGTAAGTGCGTATAAGTACGTTTAAGTGCATGTAAGTACGTGTAAGTGCGTGTAAGTGCGTGTAAGTGCGTATATGTGCATGTAAGTTTGTGTAAGTGTGTGTTAGTGCATGTAAGAACATGTAAGTGCGTGTAAGTGTGTGTATGTATGTATAAGTGCGTGTAAGTATGTGTTAGTGCGTGTAAGTATATGTAAGTACGTGTAAGTACGTGTAAGTATCTGTAAGTGCGTGTAAGTGCATATAAGTGTGTATAAGTGCGTCTAAGTGCGTGTAAGTGTGTATAAGTGTGTATTAGTGCGTGTACGTGCATTTGAGTGCGTGTAAGTGTGTGTAAGGTCGTGTATGTGTATGTAAGTGCATGTAAGTACGTATAAGTGTGTTTAAGTACATGTCAGTGAGTGTAAGTGTGTCTAAGTGTGTGTAAGTGTGTGTAAGTGCATGCAAGTACGTGTAAGTGCATGTAAGTGTGTGTAAGTGCGTGTAAACATGTGTAAGTATGAATAAGTACGTGTAAGTGTGTGTAAGTGCATGTAAGTGCATGTAAGTGCGTGTAAATGCATGTAAGTGTGTGTAGGTATGTGTCAGTTCATGTAACTGTGTGTAAGTGCGTGTAAGTACTTATAATTCTGTCTAAGTGTGTGTAAGTGCATATAAGTGCGTGTAAGTGCGTGTATGGGTGTGTAAATATGTCAAAGTGAGTGTAAGTGCGTGTATGTGTGTGTACGTTCGTGTAAGTACATGTAAGTGTGTATAAGTACATGTAAGTGCGTGAAAGTGTGTGTTAGTGCGTACAAGTGTGTGTAAGTACGTGTAAGTGTGTGTTAGTATGTGGAAGTGCATGTAAGTGTGTGTTAGTGCGTACAAGTGCGTGTAAGTGTGTGTAAGTGTGTGTAAGTGCGTGTAAGTTCATGTAGGAGCATGTAAGTGCGTGTAAGGGCGTGTAAGTGCATGTAAGTGCGTGTAAGTGCGTTTAGGTATGTATAAGTGCGTGTCAGTGCGTGTAAGTGCATGTAAGTACGTGTAAGTATGTGTAAGTTCNTGTATGAACGCATTAGTGCATGTAAGTACGTGTAAGTACGTGTAAGTATGTGTAAGTGCGTGTAAGTATGTTTAAGTGTGTGTAAGTGCGTGTAAGTATGTGTGAGTGTGTGTAAGTACGTGTAAGTGTGTGTAAATTGATGTAAGTGCATATAAGTGCATGTAAGTGTGTCTAAGTGCGTTTAAGTGCGTGTCAGTGTTTGTTAGTGCGTGTAAGTGTGAGTACGTTTTTGTCAGTGTGTGTAAGTGTGTGTAAGTGCGTGTAAAAGTGTGTAAGTGCGTGTAAGTGCGTGTAAGTACGTGTAAGTGTGTGATTGTGTGTGTAAGTGCGTGTGAGTACGTGTAAGGGCGTGTAAGTGCGTGAAAGTGCGCGAAGGTGCATGTTGATTCGTGTAAATGCGTGTAAGTGCGTGCCAGTGCGTGTACTTGCGTGTAAGTGCGTGTAAGTACGTGTAAGTACGTGTAAGTGTCTGCAAGTGCGTACAAGTCCGAACAAGTGCGTATAAGTGCGTGAAAGTGCGTGTACGTGTGTGTAAGTATATGAACGTGCATGTAAGTGCGTGTAAGTGTGTATAAGTGCGTGTCAGTACGTGTAAGTGCGTGTAAGTACGTGTATGTAAGTGTAAGTGCGTGTAAGTGCGTGTAAGTGCATGTAAAAGCGTGTAAGTGTGTGTAAGTGCATGTAAGTGTGTGTAAGTATGTGGAAGTATGTGTAAGTACGTATAAGTGCATATAACTGCATGTAAGTACGTGTAAGTATGTGTAAGTGCGTTTAAGGGAGTGTAAGTGCGTGTAAGTGCGTGTTAATGCTTGTACGTGCGTGTAAGTGTGTGTAAGTGCGGGTAAGTGCATATGAGAGTGTGTAAGTTTGTGTAAGTGTATGTAAGTGTGTGTAAGTGTGTGTAAGTGTGTGTAAGTGTGTGTAAGTACAGGTAAGTGCGTTTAGGTGCGTGTAAGTGCATGTAAGTGTGTGTAAGTGTGTGTAAGTCCGTGTAAGTGCTTGTAAATGTGTGTAAGTACGTGCAAGTCCGTGTAAGTATGTGTTGTTAAGTATAAGTGTGTGTAAGTACGTATAAGTGCGTATAGGTAGATGTAAGTGCGCGTAAGTGTGTGTAAATGTGTGTAAATGCGTAAAAGTATGTGTAAGTACGTGTAAGTGTGTGTAAGTGCGTCTAAGTGCATGTAAGTATGTGTAAACACGTGTAACTGCATGTAAGTATGTGTTAGTATGTATAAGTGCGTGTAAGTGTGTGTAAGTGTGTGTAAGTGCGTGTCAGTGCGTGTAAGTGCATGTAAGTGTGTGTAAGTGCGGATAAGTGTGTGAAAGTGGGTGTAACTTTGTGTAAGTACGTGGAAGTGCGTGTAAGTGCATGTAAGTGTGTTTAGGTGCGTGTAAGTATGTGCATGTGTGTGTAAGTGTGTGTAAGTGCGTGTAAGTGCTTGGAAGTGCGTGTAAGTTCATGAAAGTACGTGTAAGTACGTGTTAGTGCGTGTAAGTATGTGTAAGTACGTGTAAGTGCGTGTAATTTTGTGTAAGTACGTGTAAGTGTGCGTAAGTGCGTGTAAGTACGTGTAAGTACGTGCAAGTGTGTTTAAGTGTGTGTAAGTGCGTGTACATGCGTGTAAGTGCGTACAAGTTGGTGTAAATGCCGGTATGTGCGTGTGAGTGCCTGTAAATGTGTGTAAGTGCGTGTAAGTGCGGTTAAGTGTGTGTAAGTGCGTGTAAGTACGTGTCAGTGCATGTAAGTACGTGCAAGTTGGTGTAAGTACGGGTAAGTGCGTGTAAGTGCGTGTAAGTTGGTGTATGTGTGTGTAACTGCGTGTAAGTGCGTGTAAGTGCATGCCATTGCGTGTAAGTGGGTATAAGTGCGTGTAAGTGCGTGTAAGTGCGTGTCAGTGTGTGTAAGTGCGTTTAAGTATGTGTAAGTACGTGTATGTGTGTGTAAGTACGTGTAAGTACGTGTTAGTGCATGTAAGTAGGTGTAAGTGCATGTAAGTACGTGTAAGTGCGTGTAAGTGCGTGTAAGTGCGTATATGTGCATGTAAGTTTGTGTAAGTGTGTGTTAGTGCATGTAAGTACATGTAAGTGCGTGTAAGTGTGTGTAAGTATGTATAAGTGTGTGTAAGTATGTGTAAGTGTGTGTAAGTATATGTAAGTACGTGTAAGTACGTGTAAGTATCTGTAAGTGCGTGTAAGTGCATATAAGTGTGTATAAGTGCGTCTAAGTGCGTGTAAGTGTGTGTAAGTATATGTAAGTACGTGTAAGTACGTGTAAGTATCTGTAAGTGCGTGTAAGTGCATATAAGTGTGTATAAGTGCGTCTAAGTGCGTGTAAGTGTTTATAAGTGCGTATAAGTGCGTGTAAGTGCATTTGAGTGCGTGTAAGTGTGTATAAGGTCGTGTATGTGTATGTAAGTGCATATAAGTACATATAAGTGTGTTTAAGTACGTGTCAGTGAGTGTAAGTGTGTCTAAGTGTGTGTAAGTGCGTGTAAGTGCATGCAAGAATGTGTAAGTGCATGTAAGTGTGTGTAAGTGCGTGTAAATATGTGTAAGTATGAATAAGTACGTGTAAGTGTGTGTAAGTGCATGTAAGTGCATGTAAGTGCATGTAAGTGCGTGTAAATGCATGTAAGTGTGTGTAGGTACGTGTCAGTTCATGTAACTGTGTGTAAGTGCGTGTAAGTGCTTATAATTCTGTCTAAGTGTGTGTAAGTACATATAAGTGCGTGTAAGTGCGTGTACGGGTGTGTAAATATGTCAAAGTCTGTGTAAGTGCGTATATGTGTGTGTACGTTCGTGTAAGTACATGTAAGTGTGTATAAGTACATGTAAGTGCGTGAAAGTGTGTGTTAGTGCGTACAAGTGTGTGTAAGTACGTGTAAGTGTGTGTTAGTATGTGGAAGTGC